>CABHPP010148252.1:0-41438 GCA_902168425.1 Peromyscus attwateri | reverse complement strand
CATGCCATTATAAAAAGGATGAAGATTCTTTTGAGATAATTCGGACCTATTGCCAGGATAAAGCAGAAAAAAGCAAACTACAGAAGAACATTTATAGGACTCTACATTTTATACATATAATGTACTATATATGCTATAGATAGATATATAACAGGTAGGTAGATTGATAGATGATAGGTAAATAGATGATAGATAGATGATAGAGAGATAGATAGATAGATAGACAGATAGATAGATAGATAGACAGACAGACAGACAGACAGATAGATATTAACATGGCCAGAGCATAAAAGACAGATAATAACAGGGTGGTATGAATGTGGAGAAACTAGAAACCCCCACAATGCTAAAGAGAATGTAAAAATGATGCAGCTATTTTGAAAAAGAAAAAAAAAACAGTCTGGTAGTTCCTCTAAAGGTTAAATATAGAATTGTCAAATGACCTAACAAGTCCACTCCTAACTACTTATCCAAAAAACAATATATACTTATCTTTACATGAGCCCTGACCACAAATGTTTATAGCACCATTATCTAGAGCAGATGCAAAATATAAAATAAACAGTCAAACTACCCATCCATTGATGAATGGATAAATAAAATGTGGTCTATCAGTACAGTGAAATATTACCCATTTGACAGAAATAAAGTACTGATCTATGTCACAACATAGATAAACCTTGAAAATGTAAGTACAGAAGTTAGCCATACACACAAAATATACCAACTAGTCATTCCCTATAGCTAGGATATGGGTTGTGAAGAACAGCCAGTAATCACGTGTATAAACATTTGTTCAATCCTACACATATAACAAAACATAAACTTTAGATGAGTGAGCATTGCAATAGCTACATTATATCATGAAGGCTATTATGTTCAAATAAAATGAAAATAAAAAATTATAAACATTAATATCATTTATGTCAAATAAATACAGAAAAGAAAAAACAGAAACTAAAGAGGTTCTAGCAGCAAAGTAAGAAGCAACAGATAAAAAGTAAATTGTTGATGGAGATGAAGATGGAGCAGCATTACTTACCAACCTTGTACGCCAGGAGTGAAGCTAACTTGCCCACAATGTGTGATCTTCTTCATGTGTTCTTGAACTTGGTCTGTAATTATGTTCTTGATGAGTTAGACTTTAATATTCATTGGGGAAATTGCTCTGTAGTTTTCTTTTTTTGTTTAGTTCTTTATACAGTTTTAGTATCAAGGCAACAATTCTGACTTTCTGACATTATAGAATGAATGGAGTAGTGTTATTTGTGGGAGGCCTACCCATTTCTCTGTGGGAGGCCAGCTCCCACTTTTTCCCCAGAGTACTCTTGAGGAGGGAGGAGGGAGAAATATTTAGATAGAAAGCTAGCAGAAAGAGAAACAGAAACACAGGATAGCCTCAGGAGGGCCAGGATCAATATCCACTGGCAGCTTCTGTCTTTTCTAAAGGGCTCTTTATAGGAATGCCAAGGGGAGAAGCAAAAGACCTTCCCCTAGCTCAGCCAAGTACAGGTTCTTCCTGTCACCTGGTAACCATGTACGTGGTCAAGCCATCCTCTAATGCAGCCCTGATGGGCAAAGGAAGCTCAGATCTCACTATGAAACCTCTGTGGGCCTCCACATTTATTCCCTTTCTGTTTTACATAACATTTTGAGAAACATAGATATTAGATCTTCCTTAAAGGTTATTCAGGGGTCAGCTTCATAGGCCAGTGGGTAAAGGCACTTGCCATCAAGGCTAATGATCTGAGTTTGATCGCCAGCTCTCATATCATAGAAGGAAAGAACTGTCTCTTCAAACAAACAAACAAATAAATAAATAAATATTTATTTATTTATAAAATGCTATTCAGAAACAAATGAAGAACTCTATTTCCTACCACAGCAACATTTGCACACCCATGTTAGTTGGGTATCTACTCAAAAAAGCAGGGAAAAAAAAGCCTAGATGTCCATCAACAGATGAATGAATAATAAAAATGTAGTACAGACACACAACTGAGTTCTACTCTGAAATTTGCAGACAAAGAGATACAGCTAGAAAATATATTTAGGAGTTGAGAATATCAACAAAACAAAAAAATGCATGGACATGATGTAAGGAAACCTGCTACTTTGTATTCAAACGGAAAAAATAAAAACACAAGTAATAAAAAATAATATATAATTAAAAAAACTCCATCTAGAAGGTAAAGGAGAAATATCCTATCCTGGAATGCAGACAGAGGTTCATTGCTCACCAAATGACAATGAGTGGGTCTTGGTCTAATGTCCTGAAATTTCAAGATTGATCTTTTAATCCAGGCTCTGGTTTTCGTTACTTAGAAAATGCCAACTGTGAGAACCACAAGAATCTTCCTATTTTAATACTTCCTTTAGTATATTTTCATAGATAATTTTGATTATTTGAAGCAAAATAAGAACTTCTTGTAACAACAAATAGTTAAAGCTACTTTATAGTTAAAATTATTAAAGATTTATAAATAATCAAAACTATATTATTAGATGTTAGAAAGATGCAAAATAGAATACAAAACAGTCACAATTGCCTTGAGTATGGATAGTAAACCACAGTGGAAGGAGTAAAGAGGAAAGAACTCACCTAAATAATTTGGAAAAACAGCATTTGGCTTGTAGATCATAAGACTAAACACATGTTGCTAGAGATGGCTCAGTGGTTAAGAGCACTTGCTGCTCTTGCAGAGGACCCAGGTTTGGTTCACAGCACCCTCATCTAGTGGCTCACAACTGTCAGTAACTTCTGGGGGGACCAAGCACACTTCTTTGGCCTCATCAGATCCCAGTGCTTATGGGGCACATACAGACAAGCAGGCACACACATATTCACATGAGTAAAAATAAATTTTAAAAAGATTAAATGCATAAGTGTTCATGAATAATGCATCCTGATTAGTAAATCTGCTTTTAATAAGAAACATGCCTACTAATTGGACAGATAAGTAAATATACTCTGATGATGAAATCCAATTTTCCCATTGTTAAAAAAATGCAAATAAAAAATGTCAACCCCTTGCCGGGCGTTGGTGGCACACGCCTTTAATCCCAGCCCTCGGGAGGCAGAGGCAGGCGGATCTCTGTGAGTTCGAGGCCAGCCTGGGCTACCAAGTGAGCTCCAGGAAAGGCGCAAAGCTACACAGAGAAACCCTGTCTCGAAAAACCAAAAAAAAAAAAAAAAAAATGTCAACCCCACAGTATTGAAAGAATGAAAGCAGTAATTTCTTGGAGGAAAATTCTGGCAGATAACATTTTAGTGAAATGATCAACTTTGATGAGCTTTAGAGTACAACATACTGATGTCATGTACAGCCTGATAACACAGGTCTCTAGTACTGTATACTCAATGAGAATGGCAAGCACATTCCACTTATGGGAAAAACATTGGCCAAACCAACAATAAGATGCTCTCTGTAGCATAATTGACCAGTATTTGTAAAAATTATCAGATTAAAAATAGATTAACAATGGTGAGAGGGAACTAATGAGATGGATAAAGTAAATGTCATATGGAAATTCAGGGTGGAATTTGGAATTGAAAACATTTGTGGAAAATTCATGAAATTTTGTTAATAATAAAGCATTATATTAGTCAATTGCATTGTTTTGATAATTATCCTTAATTTTAAAGTTATTCTTAATTTTAAGGAGGTCTGAGTGAAAAGATATATTAACTATATGAAATCATACATTATTTTTAAAAGTTAAGAGATAAATTATTCTTAAAAAATGAGCAGACTAGAGTGAAAATATAACAGACATAGAAATGAAATTAATAAAAA
Organism: Peromyscus attwateri; assembly: GCA_902168425.1. Classification (NCBI taxonomy): domain Eukaryota; kingdom Metazoa; phylum Chordata; class Mammalia; order Rodentia; family Cricetidae; genus Peromyscus; species Peromyscus attwateri. Next base: position 37,641 of record CABHPP010148252.1, on the reverse strand, counting down.
CAATTGTTCAGAAAGTATGACAGAATGGAACATCTGTAGCATACTTCCTTCCCATAAGGTACCAGAGGTTGGACAGAACTTCTGTGAAACAATGTCTTCTGTGTATGACAAAGCTGATGCACTCATGAGCTTATAGTGGCTATGGTTGCCTGTAGAGGACTTAGACAAGATGAAGCCAATCAAAATTCCACCACAGATCATGAAGGTTTGTGAGCTTCACCTTAGCTGAGGAGATTCTGGCACTGGAGGTTATGGTAGTTTGAATAAGAATAGCCCCCCACAGGATATTTAGTTCCTAGTTGTGGACCATTTGGGAAGGATCGGGAGGTGTGGCCTTGTTAGAGAAGATTATCATTGGGGGCAAGCTTTGAGGTTTCTAAAGTCCAGGCCAAGTCTCTGTTCACTGCCCAGTGCTTTAGAATCAGATGTAAACTTTCACCTACTGCTGCAGAGTCATTGTTGCCTCGCTACCTGCTGCCCATGATGTTCATGGAGTCTTCCTGTGAAACTGTAAGCAAACTCTGCATTAAATGCTTTCTCCTTGGTTCTCAGTTGGTTGCCTTGATCATGGTGTCTCTTCAAAGCAACAGAACAGTAACTAAGACAAAAGATGCTGGCATAGACAGAATCAGTTTCTTTGGGGAAGTGGCCTAGGTTGATCTCCTATGCTCTAGTTGATGGCCAGCACCTACACCTGTACACATACAGAAAGCATGATGGGACTTAGTGAGTTAAGAAAAGACATGAAATTGGGAGAGAGGGGTGGAGGGGAGATCTAAGGTAAGTTGGAGTGGAAGTGTGTTAGATATGATTCAAATACAGTGTATACACATATGAAACTCTCAAAGGATGACTAAAGTACCACAGAAAAGAAACAAATGACAGTGGAAAAAAAGTACTGTTGTAAGGTTCATAACAGAAAGTGATTTAAGGAAGTAATACTATATACAATTGGGCTGTGATGAAGTAAAGATGCATTTTGTTAATACTTAAGAAACTACTAAATTTATATAACAAACAATGATCAGTAAGTCAATAACAAATTTTTGACTACTGGAAATATGCAAATGAAACAAAAGAAATTGGATCAAAGGGTGATTAAAAACACAACAGTTGAAACACATAGGTAATCCTAGATTAAAATGCAAACATTTTAGCAATTCTTTTAAAATGTTTCTGAAGATACCATTGAAAAGACAAACTTTGCCTTTGAAATAACAATTGAGAACTGAGGATACAGTGGCAGAGCCTTGGCCCAGCATGTGCAAGGCTGTGGGTTTGATCTTTACCACTTCCAAAAGCAAACCCAGACAAGCAGCATCTATTTACACTATAGTAGAGACGTACTTACCATGTATTGCCTTATATGTTATATAATTGGTACATTTAAAAGGTATATGTGCTAGTTCAATGATATTAAAGTGAATATGAACCACACGGAATCAAACATTCCCAGGAAAGTTATGGCATATTACAAAGACTAGGTAACACTTGATTCTAAGCCCAAAACAAGTTTAAAAAAAAAGTCAGGGAAGAGAATTCCAAAAGAGAAAGTAGAAAGTGAAATGGCTGCCTTCAGTGGGCTGGTGTATGTTTGATGATAAAGAAAATTAGTCCAACAGTAACATATATGTTAAATAAGTGATTTGTCTGAAGAAGGATTGGAAAATAACCTGGACAGATTTTTAAAAAAGGATAGAGTTTGATTATGTAGTTTGATCCAAGAATGCACAGATTTCTGAAGAAAACAGTGTGATTGAGCTTACAACAGTTTAGTGCAAGGAAGAACACTTGTTAGGTCAAGAGAAGCCTAAAATAGACACAGTTCAGAGGTGAGAGATGTCAGGGATGATGTTTATAGCTGACTGGCCTTGAATGCATTGTATTATGACAGCACCTAAGACAGACTGGATTTTAAGGGGAATGAAGATGTTAACATCACTGTAAGCATTGTTAATCATAGGGGGTTACTAGAGCACAGTACACTCTAAACTGAGTTGAATTATGCCTGCTCACTCTAGACTCTAGAGTTTAGAGTCATCGTCCATCAAACGTGTCTAAGCAAATGGCACAGATTGTATTTCTGAACCAATGGGAGAGTCTTCCTTAATTTTTCCCACAACTTAATTGTTCTTCATTACCCTTTTACTGCTATTTTTCTTCATTTATTTTGAATTAAATGTTACACTATTTTTCACAAACACTGACTGCTGAAATCATAGAAGGATTGTTGCACTTAAGAATATCAGATAGTATCTTTTGTCTAAGTTCATCTTTGCTACTGGAAACAAAAGTGGTACACTTGCTTCTGCCATCCCCAGTCATGTGAACATGATTCATTTTCTACATTGTTTTAGATGGACAGACAGGCAAGTAGATGTTAGATAGACAGACTGATGACTGATAGGTAGGTAGATAGAAAGATAGATAGATAGATAGATAGATAGATAGATAGATAGATAGATGGATTGATAATTGATTGATTTTGTTTAAGTGGTCTTAGTGCTATTATTTCAATAGCTCAAAAACATTTTAATAAGTTCCTTTAATTACCACAGTCATTAATAAAGGCATTAATAAATGGCTAGATTTTTTTAACTATGCATAACCCGGGATTTAATTTCTACTGTGCTACTGGACTAGCACAGTGTTTTTTATATCACTAATTCTAATTATTTTATATACTATACTGGCAAACAAATTTGTATAAATTGAAGGGAAAATGCCAATTTCACACTGAAAGGAGGATATAGGAAAGAATCATTAGCTTCTGGATTGGCAAGCCTTTAAGCCTTTGGGTGAGTGACACCACTTCACAAGAACATGACAAAATGACAACGGAGAAGAAAAGACATGCCTATGTTGTGGGATGTCCTGTATGCTGTGAATATATGTTTCTATGATAGATTGATAAATAAAATGCTGATTGGCCAATAGCCAGGCGGGAAGGATAGGCAGGACAAAGAGAGAGGAGAAGTCTGGGAAGTAGAAGGCTGAGGCAAGGAGACACTGAGGCAAGGAGACAATGAAAAGCAGGATGTAAAGTACCAGTAAGCCATGAGTCATGTGGGAAGGTATAGATTAATAGAAATAGGTTAATTTAAGATAGAAGAATTAGATAACAAGAAGCCTGCCATGGCCATACAGTTTATAAGTAATATAAACGTCTGAGTGATTATTTTATGAGTGGGCTGCAGGACTGCAGGGCACTTGGCTGACCAGGATAGAAACTCTCCAGCTATGTCTATCATGTTTCCTGGGCTCTTTTGAAAACATGAAGTTTTTTTTCTGCTTATGTGCAGACCTATGGGGGAAAAAATACCAGATCTCAAGAGGGTGAAGTGTTAAGAAAAGGGGCACACGTGATGGCCTGCAAGGAAATCATAGTGAACCTGGTTCTACCATGTCCCCCAGTGTGCTGTTGGTACCACTAAAAACAAAGATAGTAAAGCACTAAATCCTTGTCAAAAGAACTGATGTGCAGATAAAGCATATTAAATGTTCTAAGGTCCAAGAAGGTGCCCTCAAATACATGAAAGAACATTATTAACAAAAGAAGGAAGCCAATGAGAAAAATCCCTGAGTTCACTCAAACCATAGTCCACTCAAGAGACGCCCACTCTGAGAAAAAGAAGGGGCAGAACTAAAGGAACCTGTTTTCTGTGGATTCACAGTGTAGTAGGAGTAAATAATACTAATACAAACAATAATAACAATAATTAATGATTGTAAAATAGGTATCACTATTTACATTTGTTTTCTTCTGATCTAGTTATTGAAATACATAGAAGATATATAAATAGATGATAGATAAATGATAGGTAGATAGATGGGTGGATGGATGGATGATAGATGGATGGATGGATGGATGGATGGATGGATGGGTAGATGGATGGATGGACAGACAGGCCGACAGATACATACATACATACATACATACATACATACACACATACGTAAGTAGGTAAATGTTAAACAAGTAGATGGATAGATAGAAACTTTTAGTTTGCTTTTAGTTTGTTTTGATTTGGTTTGGTTCCTTTAACTTAATTTAAAGGGGAGTTGCTACATAAAGAACTTTGTTTTTACTCTGCACTAAATTAGAGCAGCAGTACTGTGACCATAGCTCAGTATTCAAGTAGCTGGCTTTGCTTAAAGAAAGAAAAGACTCAAGTTGACTTAACAAATTCCATTTATTGAAGGCTCATTCAAAGCCCTATTTTCAGCTCAGACTCTAGAAACTGACTTAGTTAATTGGGAACATTAAGAATCACCAAGGGTATAATTGCCCCTTTCATTCTGCTTTAGGAGAAAAAGAAAGTGATTTATCTCAGAAAACAAGAGCTGAGGGGCTTAGGAGGAAAGAGAATGAGAAAATTTTGTTTCAAGAGAAACATCAGGAAAAATCTTGTCATTGATTCAACTCGAGGGTTGCTAAGAAGCCCTTAGTGACTCTCAAGCACAATAGAAACTGTAGTAGGTCAGGAATCTACTGGTTAACAAGATACACAACCTAAGGTCTACTTTGGCAAACCAAAAGATCTTATCAGATGTGTCAGCTCAACCATAGTCAGTGCTTACACACACACACACACACACACACACACACACACACACACACACACACCAGGAGTTAGGAAAACCAGTGTTTATTTTGGTGGCCTGACAATATTATCTCTCAAATGAATAGCTCATCTTAAAAAAAAATCCCTTCTAGACTGTCTATTATCTTGGAAATCTGGAGAATTATTTTCAAGCCACTAAATTTTAGAGCATTTTCTTATTCATCAACACATCACAATCATATTCCATCAATTGCAACTAAACTAATTCAAAGAGGTGTAATAGCCCACAGTGTAAAGGACAAGATGGCCCATTCGCAGGATCTCTGTCACAATCAGTCTGATATAGCATGCAACAGTTATAGGAAGGACACCATAGGAATGAGTGTGGCCATATTCTGATAAAATGTTCTATTAAGAACAGGTGGTGGTCAAGATTTGATGCTTGCCAGCCCCTGTTGTTACTCAAAGATACATATTCTACTTCCTCCAAAACCCAACTTCTTCATTCAGTACTTGCACTTCCCAGGGAAAATTTTAACCCACATTATAATTAGTTAACTGAGCACAGATCATCATATAAATTAGGACACTGTTGTTGCAGAAATCTAATTTTGTAAACACCATGTTTGACTACTCTTGATGCTTCAATAATTACAAATTTGATATATCTCTAACAGCTAAACCTGAGGGTGTATTTGAAATATGTTCTTCAGTTATCATACTTATAATCTAACTTAGGCAAATTGCAACCCCCACCTCAGCCAAAATCCCTCCTACATGAATTCCCATGCACATGACCTAGGTGACAATCACCATAGAAGTCTGTAAACTTTCCAGAGTTCTGAGGATCTGCAGTTAGAATATGCCTAACCCTAGGGAAGATTTGTTCTTCTGCTCAGAAGCTCTCCCTAACCCTAATAGAACTAGGATAACTTCAGAAACCCCATTCACATGTTGTATTAGCGGGTTCTCTAGAGGAACAGAACTTATAGAATGAATCTGTATATAGAGAAATGGGATTTGTTAGAATGGCTTGCAGGCTGTAATCCAGCTAGTCCAACAATGGCTGTCTACCAACAGAAAGTCCAAGAATCCAGATTTTCAGTCCATGAGGTTGGATGTCGCAGCTGGTCTTCAGTATATGCCAGAAACTCGAGGAAGTAGGCTCTAATGCCAGTAAAGGAATGAACTTGCCAGCGTCAGTGAGAGCAAATAGACAGACAGGGAGAGAAAAAGCTTCCTTTTCCCATGCCCTTGATAGAGACAGCCAGCAGAAGGTGTCTCCCAGATTAAGGAAAGGTTTATCTTCCCATCTCAAATGATCCAGATTAAAAGTGGTTCTTCCCACTTCAAATTATTTAATTAAGAAAAAATAATCGCCCCTAGTTGTACCTAACTGCTTGGATTTCAGTTAATTGGAGATGTAGTCAAGTTGACAAAAAGAGCTATCACATACATCAGTACTGAGTCACTCGAGTACTGAATGAACCACAAGTACCATTCAGTTGATCAGAAACCTGAGAAGTTGGGTAATAGCAAGCAGAGGTCCAAACACCCACTAAACAAAGATAGGACAGATATCCACTCCCAAAAATTATCAACTACCTAACTCAGGAAGCCTAGATCCCACCAAAACAATATGTTGCCACCAAAATAATATGTTTCCTCACATATTAATGGTCTCTAAGAGAAGTAACTTAGATGATATTCAAGACAGTGAACTTAAAATGGCAGTTATATGCTCAAAACTTAAAGAGGATATGAATAAATGCTAGAATGAAGACAAGGAAAACATAGACAAATGTTAAAATAAATTAGGGAAAGCAATTCAAGATACATTTGCTGTTCAAAAAACAGTATTTTAAATTTTGCAAGAAAGTTAAACATATGCTTTGACAAAAATGAGGAATTTACTATAGAAGCTTCCATGTGTACCCACTCTGTCTGCTTTACACCAAAGTACAAAATTTTATCAGCTGTTCTATTTTGTCTACATAAGGCCATCCATCTGTCTATGGAATCTCTCATATCACAACGTTCTTCCCATAATGGAGATTTCATTTTGCTTGACAAAAATAAAATAAAAACATTTTTATCTTTCATTTTTCAAAACATTGGAATGAATTCATTCTAGTTAATTCCAGATGTAGACAAAAGTAGCCATCACACACATCATGGAATCAATTTTCATGACGGAACCAATTTCAGAAAAGTAAGAGCCACAGACTGGATTAAGTCACATATGACCACTACATTGAAAAAAACTTATTGTGAAGCAAAAGTAGCATTTGGTGTGACCTCTATAAATGTTTTCTACATGCTGTAACTGCACGAGCAACACAAGCATTTAACTAAAATTAATTTTGCCCTGATGCTCCAAGCTCTGCCTTAACCTTACTACAGATGCCCTCTACTAAGGTGTGAAGAACAGACCTGCATTAGCTGTAAAGAAAGGAAAGTGTGAAATTGCTAAAGTCAAAGTTTCTGTGGGCTATTCTTCCTCCAAATCATTTGTCTTCATGAGAACTTCCAATTACCTTAAGGAAGGATTGCAGATCTTTTAGTCTGTCCACAAGAACTGTTCCTCTGTAGAAAATGACTCATTTAAATTCTTAGATCTTTATTCCATAATTGTTTGATCAAGAAAATGAATTTTGGCTATGAAACCTTGGCTAGGCTTTCACAACTTTCCTATAATTTATTTACATATCGCTTAGAATTTACAGGGCACTAAAAATGGAATAGATGTCCCTGTAGGCACATGGTACACCACCACAATTCTTTTTACTGCTCCTCTTTCCAAAATTACGAGTATAGAGCCACTCGACTGATCAAAGCAGTTCAACATTTTCCCTTGCCACAAAGGAACACACATTTCCTTTGGTTCCCCCAAAGGAAAGGGGCTATATAAAGGGCACAACCACCAGGAAGAAAAATATCTGTGTGCAATTAAAATCATAGTTCTTATGCAAACCAAAACTGCCAGCCATGTCTTTGTAAGTCGATCTTAATGTCCCAGGTAAGATACGTTCAACACCCAAAGTCACCTCTCGACTCTTCACTCTCAATATCTCAGTCTAGATTCATTCATCAGAATGGCTCAATCTAGATTTACTCATCAGAATGTGGGTTTTGCATCTCGAACCTGAATAAATGAGATGAAGAAATATGGAGTTACTGACACACAGGAAGTTCACACACACACACACACACACACACACACACACACACACACACACACAGCAACACTGAACATCATGGATCCACCAAGTATATCTGTAGTAACACTGTGGTTGCTGAACATCAAGAAGGAAACATGTTTTTTTAAGAGATGGCCCATATTTTCTGAAGTCCAAGGAGATTCTTTCCTAACATTATTAATAAAACCAAAACCTGGAATGAGATTTCTTATTTAATATTATCTTAAATTATCCAATGAAAGATGCTAAAACGTGGTGACACATGTAGACTTAAAGCATGGGCTGCTCTTTGTTCCTTTAAAAGCAAGATTCAGTGGGTGACTGTCCTTTGAAAGTTACTCAGATTTGCCTTCAGGTGATCTCATTCAAGGTTCTAGCAGATGAACACATTCTTAGTCTTTGGGAGAGAAAACTGATCTTTGTAGCAACATGCTCTGATTTTTGCAGCTTACTTTGATTTTTCTGGCTTTCAGATGCCTTGGCAGCATGATTTAAAAGGAACTTCAAGGGGCAAACATGGCAGTGCATACCTGCTACCCCAGAATTCAGGATGCCAAGGCAGGGAGAGGACAGCCTAGGCTACATAGCAAGTCTATTTTTTTTTAAAATAACTGTAAGTACCTTTAAAATTCACAAGCAGAGCAAGGGGATTTAGTCAGTAAGGTACTTGACTGTGCAAGAATGAGGAAATGAGGGAGATTTAAGTTTAGTAAACTCTATTTAAAAAAATATATTGTGGAAAACAATAACATCTGATTTAATTTTTGACCTTGACAGGCATGTGCAAACATGTGGGCACACAAACAACAGAAAACACACATACACACACAGACATGCAATTACATATATGAAGGTGCATGCACACAAAACACATAAATACACATCGACATTCACTCACAGGCACACATACACACACACACACACACACACACACACACACACACACACACACACTAATATACTAGCACAATTGCCCATGCTCATATCTATCAACCCCCACACACACATGCACACATGGGCCCACAACCACATAACTACATATACACATGCACACATGCATTTACAAATGCATACACATGTGTACATCTTTATACAAGTGCACACTCACACAATATGCACATAGGCATTCACAGAAGTGGGCATACCTGCAAATATGCATAACCATAAATTTGCATACACAAGTGTATGTGCACACATACATAAATGCACACATACACACACCAAAAGAAAACAAGTACATGTACTAACATGAGCACACACACATGCATCACGTGAATGAACTTGTGCAAATACCAACACATGCATGGGTGATACTCACATCTAAACAAGATGAATCAACCACTTGTGCACATGCATGCACCTACACACACTCACATGAACACACATACAAATGAACATACAATATATGTGTACTTACACATACAAATACACACCCAATCATGGACATAAATGTGAATACACACACATGTTCACTCAAATGTTCAGACCTATGTGAGTGTTCACCCATTTCTACATCATTCTTGACTCTCATTCATTTCTTAAGCCATAGCAATATCTTAAAAAACTTTTCTTCATTCCTCTCACGAAAAACTAAATCCAGCTTGCAGTAAGAATTGGTGTTTGCATTCTCGAACTTGCACTCATCTCGGAAATCTTTTGAACAATGAACTTTTAGTGTGAAGTCATTTGTGCACTAAATTATTTTTTTAACTGCACTTGGAAAATAATGATTTTTACAAACACTTTATCAATCACACTTTGTGTACTTCCAGATTATATGATTTATTTCTAGCTGGCATACTTTATTAATTAGAGTGAGAGGTCGTTTGCCTGCAGTAGCAATTATTGAAGAAAATCCCACAGAAGGCAAGCCCTGTATAAGAGAGAGATGAATGTTACTTTGCATAGCCAGGCCTGAACTGTTCAAGTCAGCATGTTGTGTACTCAACTTAATTACTTCTCCTGACAAGCCAGAGAGAGAGGCTTCTGCCTCCACGTTTACAGGGCAGTAATCTGAGGCTCTGAAAATTTTCATCATTTCTTCCACATCTGACACCACATAAATGGAAACTGGTTTTGTGAATCAGGTCTTTTACCTGTTTTCTTATTTTTATCATATAAGACTGTCAAATGAAGTAAGGTCAGGTCCAAGGGCACTGAGAAAAACACTGTGATGAAAATTTCTAGAAATAACTTTAAATTTCTAAATAATAATAAATTTCATTTAGCAGATTTGATTCTCTTTAATTAGAAGTACCACAATATCATATTGAAGAAACAAGACACAATAGTAATCTGTAGTTTTATTTCTGAGTCAACTTTTTTACATGCTTTTATACATTTGTAACTGATACTCTTCATGTTTTCGCTCTTAGCTATGGAATACAACTGGCAGCCCACTGCTGGATCATTTTCCCGTTCTTCTTCCTGAACACTTACTGGGCTACAGTTTGAAGTCACCATTGTATTTAGATGTGGCCAAGCCACTGAGCTCCTGCCAGTGGAACGTGGGTGAACATGATTGCCTCATTTCCAGGCATGGTCCACAAAGTTTCTGGATGGCCACACCCAAGCCCCTATGACCTAAGTGATAAAGATTAGGAGACTCTGTGAGCTTGATTTCACAAATAATGGTGGGGGTCAGGGTTCAAAATGTCTGCAGATGCACCAGTCTTTCATGAGGAACAGACAACTGTCGCAGATGTTGAAGTGACTGAATGTCCCACTACTTGTTTCAGTGTCTGAAGAGCTCTCTGTTTCATTGCTCTCGTGTGATTAATAAATATTGCAGTATTAGAAGATTTATATATGAAGACAAATAATGATAATTTAACTAAGACGTTGTGCTTGATTCATTTCATGCTGTTCATTTTCTTTAGTGGATAATAGGTAAGCAGGATATTTTTATGTTAAAAGTTTAAGCGAAAAGTAAAGACATAGAAAATAACTTCTAGTCTATTATTTATTTTTCAATTTATTATTCTCTCATATATCATATCACAACTGCAGTTTCCCCTCCCTCTACTTCTCCCAGCTCCCCACCGCCACCTTCCCCCTGCCCCAGATTCACTCCTCCTCTAATTCCCCCTCAGAATCCCAGTAATATCAACCAAACACGGCATGACAAGTTACCATAAGACCAGTCACAAAGCCTCATACATGATCGATTATGTACATAAAAGACTGTAGCCATTCTCTACTGCCTATGTCAATATTCTTAGCCAGACAGTGAATGTATGTAGGGATGGAAAATAAGTTCATGTACAATTAACTCTGGCAAATGTAAATCTAGGCTTAGTGCCTGACACAGAGTAGTATTCAGTTAAATGTTTATTGATAATGCTATTTTTAATATTTTTATTTTTCATTTTAGTTCTATTATTTCCAGTGATTTACTACAAAAGAGTATGAATGAATACAATTTAAAATGGGCCTGATGATATTATTTAATCACTTATTTAGTTTGTTACAGTCTGTAAAGAAGGAATCTATGATTTGAAATAATTTATGCATAGGAAGTAGACTTATTAGCATGAGTGCGAAGTTGAGGATTCATTTTTTTTTCATCTTTTTTTTTTTTTACTTTTATTGATTCTTTGTGGATTTCACATCATACATTCCAATCCCACTTATCTCCCTGTCCCAATGTGACCATCCCCCCTCCCCCCAAAACAAAACAAAATTTAAAAGAAAAACCAAAAACCAAACAAACAAACAAAAAAAAAATGCGAAGAAACACATTCTGGAAGCTGCGGTGTGACAGTGAGTCTCACAGTTTACCTATTAGTCCATCCATTTTTTTTTATTAGTCTGATTGTTCTTTATTTTATATCTAGAATCCACTTATGAGTGAGTACATACCATGATTGTCTTTCTGGGATTGGGTTACCTCACTCAGGATGATATTTTCTAGTTCCATCCATTTGCCTGCAAATTTCATGCTTTCATTATTTTTTTCTGCTGAGTAGTACTCCATTGTGTATATGTACCACATTTTTTTAATCCATTCTTCAGTTGACGGGCATCTAGGTTGTTTCCAGGTTCTGGCTATTACAAATAGTGCTGCTATGAACATAGCTGAGCATGTATCTTTGTGGTATGAATCAGCATCCTTTGGGTATATGCCCAAGAGTGGTATTGCTGGGTCTTGAGGTAGTTCAATTCCTAGTTTTCTGAGAAACCGCCATACTGATTTCCACAGTGGTTGTACAAGCTCGCATTCCCACCAACAGTGGAGGAGTGTTCCCTTTGCTCCACATCCTCTCCAACATTGCCTGTCATTGGTGTTTTTGATTGTAGCCATTCTGACAGGTGTAAGGTGGTATCTCAGAGTCGTTTTGATTTGCATTTCTCTGATGATTAAGGATGTTGAGCATTTCTTTAGATGTCTTTCAGCCATTTGTAATTCTTGTTTTGTGAATTCTCTGTTTAGCTCTTTAGCCCATTTTTTAATTGGATTGTTTAGTATTTTGTTGTCTAGTTTCTTGAGTTCTTTATATACTGTGGAGATCAGTCCTCTGTCAGATGTGGGATTGGTGAAGATCTTTTCCCATTCTGTTGGCTGTCTTTTTGTCTTATTGACTGTGTCTTTCGCCTTGCAAAAGCTTCTCAATTTCGTGAGGTCCCATTTAGAGGATTCATTTTACAATGGGCAACATTACTTAAGGAGTGAACACAATTATGGGATATCTCTCTTTCTTTGCACCTCTAACCTTTCTTCCTCTCTGTACTGACCTCATTCTCCGGAGATACTCCATTCACATGGTTTAGGCGATATTCACTACAAAGCTTTATAACATCCTCACAGTTAGGCAGTCTCAACATAGAAACTCTGTCTCTCCTGGCAGGTCCAGCAACAAAGTCTCAAGATACCCTCCAAGTCACTGCTCACGGGACTAAGGACCATTTCTGAGCCATCCCCATGCCAGGAGATGAATTCCTGTGATTGGCCAGCTTGGTATGGTGGCCCTTCTGGGGAAAAGGGGTTGAAGTGAAGGGTACATTAGACTACAACATCACATTAGACACAATGCAAAGGAAAGGAGGGAGTTGTAAAGGGAGGCAAAGATGAACAATAAGCCAGCTCTCCCATCTATCTGCATATGCAGACGTACGCCCTCATATATTTATGACAAGTAACCACAGTTATTTATTCAAATGTTCTTCATGTTATTGCTTATATTAGAAAGTATTTATAATTTCTTGTTGAAGAATATTACAAATAATTAATAATAGATCAATAAGATTTGAGGATTTGCAAGCAACAAAACATATCATCATATAATAAATGTTTCTGATATACTAGTATGATGGCTAATTTCATGTCAACTTTACTGGGCCAAAGAGTGCTCATCTATTTGATCAAACACTTTGAATGCATCTGTGAGGATTTTTCTTGATAAGATTAGTATTTAAATTTGTAGAGTGAATAAAACAGATTGTCCTTCCCAGCATGAGTGGGTTTCACCAATCTGTTGAAGGACTGACTAGAAAAAAAACTGAGAATAATGGAGAATTTGGTGTCTCTAGATTGCTGTCCATAGCTCTTCTGTTCTGTTCTTGCCTTCAGGATCAACCCAAGTCTCGAGCTTGCTGACTGACAATGATGGAAGTAACCTCTGTAACCAAATAAACTAACTGCAATTACATTCACTAATGCGTTAGTTTCTCATTTAGCTAATCCTTCATGTTTTAAACTCCAGTCAATTTATTTTTTAAATGCTTTACACTATATTTCACATATATACCATTGAGTAGCTGGAGAGACAGAACCAATAGGACATATAGTTGTGTATTATGAGTAATGGGAAATCCTGGAAATGAATCACTGTGCTATTTAATCATTGTGCAACCACTACCAAGTATTTTTATACAAACCTAAATGGTCTGTATCCATCACTCAATATGGTATCATGATGAAATTAAGAGACATTACAAACATCATATAGATGTAACTTCTGCCGACATAAGATATAGCACTGAAAGATAAAAATTGACGGAAACTCATCATATACATGAGTGTCCTATCACAGCACCAGGCAGGAAACAAGAACACCAGCTGTCTGGATATCTCTTAATAGAGCCAGGTTTTTATCTACAATGAGCCATCAAAGTATAAGTCTCTGCTTTTGAGTTATAAGAACAGACTGTAGTAGATAACCAATGTTATTTTCATAAAGTAAGATAAAATTATTGAAAATTTATGAAATATTACATTTGTGAAATATTTTTAAATCACTACTTAAAGGTTGAATTTTTAATCAGGGAAGAGAAAGGTTGTCACCCAGATTTCATTATCTGCGGTGTTATTCAGTAGTTAATAGAGAAGCTAAATGCCATTTAATATTAGACTTAGAGAAAGTAAAGAGCCTCATCTCAGACATCTCAAATTAAAAGAGACTATTACTTTTATAGCAGAGGAGTCCAAAGAAAAAGGACTTTTATGTAGTTTGAAGTTCCCAATAAAGGTGGTCTAGAGGTGTACATTTGTGAACCACTAGTACATAGATTTTAGTGAAATCTCTAAGAATGTATGTATACAGTGAATCAGCAAGCTCCATACACAGTGACGTGTTGGAGGAGAGGATAGAAGGAAGGTACCCAAATTGTCAGAGGGAGGGGGAGGGATGGCAAGAGAAAGAGGTGAGAAAATAAAGGGTACCATAAAGTCATCTAAAGGAGTAGAGAATTTCAGGGAAGATAATGATGAGACTGCTGTCTTCCTGTGTGTTGAAAACATATGCTCCCCTTTCCTCACTATAATATTGTCAATGGTCCAGACAGAACTGTATTTCCCACCCTAGTGTGTTGTAGGACTTTCCTGTCAGACTTTCTTTTGAGACTGCCAGCTCCCAAATAATGACATGGAGACTTATTATTAATTATGAAAGCTTGGCCTTTAGTTTAGACTTGTTCCCAACTAGTTCTTATAACTTAAATTAACCTGTTTCTATTAATCTACATTCTGCCATGTGGTTGTTTACCGCTCCTCCATACTGTATGTCCGACTCCCTCCATGTCTTGCTGGTGTCTCTAATGATCAAATCTGATGTTTATTAATTTTGAAAAAAAAATCCATAGCTTTTCATTTCCTGTGGAAACAAAGGCATAACCTAAACCCCAACACAACACATTTCCCAACTTCTACTCTGAAGTTAAGGCACCCTTAAAATATATAGGCTAGTATAATTTAGCAGGGTTTTTTTTTTTTTCTACCATCCAATATCTCTAAGCAGTTTTTACCCTTTACTCACCAGCATTCAAAAGATTCAGTCAACAGAGCACCATACAGGATCCAGACGCCCTGTGTATTTCCCATCCTTACGTGGCTTATTCTTTTTATACTACTCTACTCTTTCTTTAAAGCCATTTTTATTATTTTTAAACTGTTTTTTTTTCTGTGACTGTCTATATATATTTTATTTTCTTTCTTCAGCACCTAAGCACATTTTCAAGCACACCGTACCTGTTCAGAGGTTTTCTCGGTCTGGACCTGGCTTCTGTGTGTGTGTGTGTGTGTGTGTGTGTGTGTGTGTGTGTGTGTGTCTGTAGCATTTCTCTGACTGTGTGAGCCAAACCTTAAACTGCTAGGTAGCAGCTGGGCTCCCTGCCCACAGCTCCACTTAGCACATGATGCTGAGAGCTGTTTCTGCCCCCTTCTGGTCCATGAGAGCCTAGCCTGATGCCTCGGGCACGGGCCCAAGCCCGGAGCCACGTTTTCCTGCCCCAGCTCTGGAAAGTTGTAAAATTTGCACTGCGGCAGATAATTTTATCTGGTGGCTAGTAGCATGCCACTGTTCTGGTGCTAGGTTGAACATTAGAGCCTCTTAAAGGAGCCACACCTCTGTACTCCAGGAGCACCAGGCCTATCTAGGAGACTACAGAAACCAGGAAGCTGTGTCTGACTCCGTGTTCAGAACTTTTTTTTCCAGCATTCTCAGGCCCTATGTGGATATAAGTGCCCCATGTTGGGCACCACATAATGTTTTTCTGTTGGTTTAGCATCTGCACATGAACCTACTGATATCATCTGGATATTTAATATTTACTTAGCATTTGGAGCCCTATGCCCCGCCCCCGCCCCCCCCAGTCAGCCCCCTACTGGCCACTGAGGCCTCGGCCTGGAGGGCCTTCCAGGTCTGCAGACCCAGTTTTGCACTGCTTCCAAATGTAGGTTTAAACTAAGTCTCTATGTTCTATTTACCAACAAAGACTCAGACTTCAGATGTGGGGGTGAAAACCTGCTACATCAGAGAAGCCAAAAAGCTAACATTGCTTTTTGGCCAGAGACACAGCAAGACATGCATCTCTTTACTCACCCCCTCTCAAAAAAAAAAAAAAAAAAAGCACCAAACTCTAGTTCCACTCTTTCCTTCCTTTTTGTCTTCTCTATCCAAATTCTTGACTTCTCTAGGGCTAATTCTGGTCAACCAGTCGCTGGCTCTGTCCCCTGATTCAAGGTTAACTATATTAACCATCTTGGAGTGTCACAGTGTGATCAAATATCCCACAACCCTTGTGTACATTTTGGTTACCTGATTTTGTTAGTTCACATCAGTAGGCTTTAAGTGCCAAAGTTATCGAGAAAAGGATATAATATCTCCAATTTATTTTTCCTTGTGTATAAGCTGTGGACTCCAAAGCCTTAACTGAGGGCAGAGTAGTAATAAGGAAGGAACCAGTGCCCCCTGAGTCACCACAAGAAGATATGATACCCTTGACTAAAGACACTCACATGAGACCATGAAGTCAGAAAGAAAGAGATTATTCTGTTAAAGGTCTGAAATTTGGAGCCCCTATTGTTAATGGAGCTACTGTCATCATGAGCACAACACGAACAAAAGATTACCCACTGAATCTGACCCCTAGAAAATGATGGCTAACACAGATGATCAGACAGCAGCAACCTATGGATGCAAAAATCAAGATATACTGTTGTTCTAATATGAAAGCAGTGTGGTCTTCCTTTTTTATTTAAAACATATTTTTATTCATTTTACATACCAACCCCAGATCCCCCTCTCATCCCTCCTCCTCCCACTCCCCTCCCCCATAAAATTATTTCGTTGCTACTTCATAACGTAATTTTGGCACTGTTATGAACTGTAATATAAGTGTCTGTGTTTCCCGATGGTCTTAGGTGACTCCTATGAAAGGATCATTTGACCCAGAGGGTCGTCACCCACATGTTGAGAAACACTGTTCTAGAACAACCCTCGTCCTCTTTCCCATCAGATGGGGACTGCCCTACCTGCAGTCTCTGGCAGAAGTCAACAGCAGTTCCTGTAGCACAATGGCACCACAAGTTCCGCCACACTCAGGATTAAAATGTCCAGTGTCAAGTGGACACAGTGAAGGATCTTAAGGCTCCTGACTATTCTTTCCTGGGGACTAATTCATTCTCATCCCCTTCCCCCACCCCCCCCTTCCCATTCCTTCCTTTATGTCCCCCCCCCCCACACACACACACTCATTTCTTCCCCTTTTCAAAAATTGGCCACCCTCGGCCAAATTTAGCATCAGAAAACTATGACCTGGCTTTTAGTACTGGAACATTTCCTTTTTTGTCTTTTTTCCCCCCCAGCCAATAAAGCTTGTAGATATGCAGTGAAGATGCCGCCACTGTCTTCCCCACTAACAAGGGCTTCACGTAAATGATATTAAACCCAATAATTTAATGAACTGAGGAGCCTTTACAGATAATTTAGCTCTTTAATTTAAATAAGAAACTGAGTGATCTGTGGCAGAGCTCAAGAACAACCAGTTCTTGACAGGGTAGAAGGCAGACTTGTTCTCTGGCCAGCACCTAAGTTCCAGACTTTCAGGAAACACAAGGTAGTAGCCACGCTACCTCAGGGAGCACCTGTAAATCTGAGCAGGTTAAAGCTTTCATTCTGCAGACAAGTGACAGAACACATCGACTGCAATTTTATTGGAATAGTAGAAAATTTTAAAATGTATGACTTTCATATACAATTCCAACCAAGCTGGGCATATTGATTATTTGACTGAGCTTTAAGTTCCCAACAGGGAATTTTTAAGGAGTCTTAGAGGTAATTATTGAAACCATGAATCTGATCCTAGGAGCTGGGATTTCCATGACTTTGCCACCAGTAGCTGGCTGGTAATGAGTGAAGTTTTCTTTCTCCACAGATTTTCGTACAACTCTCCGTAGGACCTCAAGGCTTTCTGTAGCAGGAGTGGGTTACCCCCAGCTTTTGTCGACTCTGATTGTATTTCCTGTCCTCTCTATTACATTATGAGCAGAATGCAGACATGTCAAACCACTTTTATCTTGTCGTGAAGAAAAAAAAAAAAAAAAGAAAGTCACTAGTAAATTCACTGGAGAAATATGTCAACTTTTAAAGTCTGCATAGTTTCTCTCAGGAAATTACAACCTCCCTGTCTTTCAGTGCTTTAATCTAAGAAAATCTTATTTAAAAAAAAGATCAGAAAATCTCTGGTACCTCCAGCATATCACTGAGTCACTGAGTCTGTTGGAAGAGCCCTAGACTAAAAGAAAGATTACCAAGAGAGAGCCTGGCAAATGTGTATGTGTTTTACACAGTCCTAGAGAGGTCAGATATATGAGGCCCAAAAGGCAGAGAGAAACCTGATGAAGAGGAGGGCCACCACAGAGAAATATGACCCAATGGTAAAATAACCAGAGGGGA
This sequence comes from Peromyscus attwateri, assembly GCA_902168425.1. Classification (NCBI taxonomy): domain Eukaryota; kingdom Metazoa; phylum Chordata; class Mammalia; order Rodentia; family Cricetidae; genus Peromyscus; species Peromyscus attwateri. Next base: position 19,203 of record CABHPP010148252.1, on the reverse strand, counting down.
CCTACGGAGACTTATTTGATCAGATTCTTTTCAGCATCCCTGGGTGTTCTTTAGTCCCTAAATTTTTCAGGTGTTTGGAGGACAGCTCTGGAATGACAGTCTTATGGCCTGCTTCAGGGCAGCCTTCCAGTCTCTACTGTTTTCTCAATGTCCCGGTGCCTCATTTGAGAGTAACATGCCCCAGATCTCAGCAAACCATGCTGACTTAATCAACAGGCATTGACCTCCTGATGTCACCCCCTCTTTATTTAACAAATTTGAATTTTGGAAATTGTAAAATGTTAAAGACATAGACTTTTAACTGGGGTAATACAGTCTTGGCTCTTCCATTTACTGGTTTATGGTTTGGGCAAATTAAGTGACTCTTTTAAATCTTATTTCCTCTTCGATAAAATGTAGGTGCTCACCAGTGTTTAAAACGCTTGGTCATAGTTACAACTGGTTCCTTATATTTTTGGTACCTGAATTTCCTTCATGCCAGAAGAAGCCATAGGAAGAGCTGTTTGTTCATTTGTAAGTCATGTTCATGTCTTTGCCAAAAATCCTTTACCAAGTCTCCAAAACAGGGCATCAAAATATCAGAAAAGGTCTTTTCAGGATCTGCCATTCGCTTTCTCCTCCCAACCAGGTGACCACCATCAGAGTTCTCCTTTATGCCCCGAGTTCTACTTACTGCCCTTAGAATCCTTCTGCTCTTTCATAATCTGATCTTTAGAAAAGCTCCCATTACCTAAAACATCTTTCTGTAACCCAAATAGCCTCAAGCAAAATATCACTTTTCCTAACCTGTTTCCCACTCAGTTACTGTGTTCAACACACAAGAACACATGCACTACTCTGTGGTGTTTTCATTATACACCTAAATAAATTGTCTCACATTGATATTACTAATTGCTCCCAGCCACAATGACTGTGTGCCAGACATAACACCAGACATATCAGATAACTTATCACATCTTCCACTCCCAGCAAATCTATGAGATACTTTTTATTATTCTTACTTTACAAGGGAGAAGAAAAATACACCAGCAAAAAATACAGTGACAAATGGATGCAGTTATCTATTATGACATTATACATAATGGCAAGAAAATGGAGGCAATCCAGACACCCAGGGAGAGGATTGGTTGAACAAATTATGGCACAAATATAAGAAAATGCTTTCAGTATATCAAAGGAATAAGCAAGTTTTGCCTATAAGTATATGGAGTTATCTCTGAGAAAGTTTTTTAAAGGAAGGTACCTCAAATTTGCTAAAGAAAACATTGAAAAGAAAAACTAAAATCAAATAATATTCTTAAATTGAAAAGAGATCCCTAATGATTAAAAGGTAAATATATACAAGTATATAAGGTAGTTTGAGCTGACTCACTCCCACATGACCCTCCTTTGTTTACATTTCCTCTCCTGCTGATCCCAGTTTGCTTCCTAAATAGTCACTCTTCAACTGTCTTCTTTTTCTTTTTTCTTTCTTTTTTTTTTAATCTAGTTACCACATATGAGAGAAACACCTGAGTTTCTCTTTCTGGGTCTGTCTTATTAACACAGTGATCTCCAGTTCCCTCCAGTTCCTGAAAATGATTTAATTTCCTTCTTCTGTCGGTCTGAATACTACTTCATTGTGCGCATATGCTATGTTTTATGGTGCACTCATTTGATGGACAGCAGGGCTGATTCATCGTTTGATTGTTTTGAATATCGCAGCGATATATAGGGTGTGCAGGGATACCTGTTGTGTGATGAGATTGATTCTTCTGACTACCTACCTTGGAAGTCATACAGCAGGATCATATGGTAGTTTTGTTTGTTTGGTTGGTTTTTTTTCTTAATTCCATATTGATTCCACTAATTTATATTCTCAACAGTATATGAAGCTCCTTCCTCTCACCTTCTTCTCAATATTTGTTTTTGTTTCCTTCATGATAGCCAGGTTGGGTGACACGTCATCTCAATGTAATTCTGATTTACAATTACACTGATGGATGAAGATGTTCAGTGTGTTTCTCACATATATAGTGGATATTTATTTCTTTTGAGAAGTGTCTGTACAGTTCATTTGCTGACTATTTTCTGACTAGATGGTTTGCTCTTTTCATATTTGTTTGTTTGCTGTTTTAAATTCTTATTGGATGTCAATACCCCCATTGAATGAATACCTGGCAAAGATTTCTCCTCTCCTGTCAGCTGTCTTTTCACTCTATTAACAATTTCTTTGTAGTTCAGAAGCTTTCCCATTTCATTCAATTCTGTTTGTCTTCTTGCTATAACTATCAGTGCTTTTAGAGCCCTATCCAGAAAGTCTATGCTAAATCATCAAGTGTTTCCCATGCATTTTCCTCTAGTATTTTCAGAGCATCAGGTCTTATGTTAAGGACCTCGATCAACTTGTAGCTAATTTTTGTTCAGGATGAGAGTTAAGAATCTCCCTCTTATTCTTCTACATAAGGATAGCTAGCTTTCCTATTACATTTGTAGAAGAGCTGTGTTCTCTCAAATGCTTTTGAAGAACCAAATGGTTGAGGGTAAATATACTTATTGGCTCTCTTGTTTTATTTGTTCCATTAACTGTTTTCCAATAGCCTGCTGTTTTCGTCACTATGGCTCTGTGGTATAATGTGAAAGTAAGGATTGTAGCACCACCAATACCACTCTTATGCTTGAGATCACTAAGATCACTGTAGCTTTTGAGGAGTTTTTGTGCCTTCTCCTTGTAGGACTTTCTTTCCTATAAGAATATCCTTGAAATTTTAATAGGAATTTGCATTTATGTAACTTTCAGTAATATTCAATATTAACACTGTTGTGTTCTTGTGTGTAAGACAGGAATACAGTGCCGATTCTGCTGATCCATGTACATGGGAGATCTTTTCATTGTTTTATTATCTTCTTCAATTTTGTTTTTAGAGATTTCAACGTAAAGATCTTTAGCCTCCTTAGATTTGTTCCTAAACTTGTTTCTTTATTTTAAGCTATTGTGAGTTTGATTACTCACCTGGTTTGTTTCTCAGAATATTCGTTAAGGATGTACAGTGAACCTACTGATTTTCATGTTGCTTTGTACTCTGTTGCTTTGCTGAACGTGGTCATCAGGTCTAAACATTCTGAAGAGTCTTTAGGGTCTTTTTTACTCTTATGTGAAAATAGAGAGTTTTATTTCCTCATTTCCTATTTATATCAATTTATTTCATTTTCTTTCCTTATTTTTTTAGGCTCAGAATTTAAGCACTGTATTGAATAAGAAAAGAGATCATGAGCAACATCTTTGTCTCTCTTGTTCCTTATGTTAGAGGAAATACTTCCAAAACTTCTCCATCTAGTGTAATATTGGCTATAATTTAGTTTTACACCGAGGAATATTCTTTCTAGTCTTCATTTATTTAGGATTTTTATCCTGTTTTTTTAATTATTCAATTAGCATGTGCTTGTTTGGTTTCTGTATTTTCTCTTGCTGATGATTTCTAGTTTTATTCTGTTATGAGACACAATAAATTATTTTCTTTCTTTGATTATGGTTTCTTTATTTCCTAAAATGTGACCTGATTTGAGAAAATTCACTTGCTATTGAAAAGAATATGTGTTTACCTACCTGTTGAATAGAATGTTCTATAGGTGTCTATTAAGTATTTTTGATCTATGAAGTAATTTTACCCTGAAACTTGAGTTGGTTTTTATTTTGTCTCAATGATTTGTCAATGAGAATAGACTATTGAAGTTATATTCTAACACTATATGCTAACTTCAGATTTTTTTGGTCCAATACTGTTAGCTTTTTTAAAATTCTGTTAAGCAGATGCATGTGTATTTATAATTGTTATATTCTTATGATGGATTGTTGACATTATCAGTGTGCAGTGGCTTTCTCTATACCTTTGAATTTTGTCTTAAAGTTTGCTTTGTCAGGTGTAAGCATAACTATACCTGCTTGTTTGGGGATTCCATTCAATTAGAATATCATTTTTCTCTCTTTTGTTTTAGATTTGCATGTATTTCCCAATAAGATAAGCTTCTTGCAAACAACGATTTGATTCTTGATTTTTTTAAATATATTAAGCCAATCCACATTTTTTTGGAAAGTGAAGATCTTTTGAGATTAGGGTTATTATTGAAAAGTATTTACTAATTTCCCCTTTCTTCATATTAGAAGCTTGCTACATGCTCCGTTTGATCAGCCCATGTCCATGCATATGTGAGCAACACAAATTGGATTCATTGGATTATAGAAACAAAAAAAATGTTATGAAGTTGGGAAAGAATATGGGTGAATGATGAACCCAGGAAAAGTTAGGGGAAGAGGAGCTGGAAACTCAGACATTATATGCATTTATGAAATTTTCAAATAATTAATACAATTAATGTTGATTCATTGAAATTATCATTTGTAATCTCATTAGTAATGAGATTGATTTTTTTTCTCAGCTCTCCTGATTGTGTATAACTTTATTCCTGTTCTGTGTACAGTAGTTCTTTGAGTATATTCTGCAATGCTAGCTTACTGGTTTAGTTTATGCTTATCAAGAAAGGCTTTTGAAGGGTAACTTTGCTGGCTATAGTAACCTTACTTAATAATTCATCTGTTTTTTTTATTTTTTATTTTATTTTATTTCTTTATTAAGAAAAATTTTTCATTCATTTTACATACCAATCAAAGATCCCCCTCTTCTCTCCTCCAGATCCCCCAACCTCTCCACCCCAATTCACCCCCGCTTCTCCCCCAACAAGAAGACAAGGATTCCCATGGAGAGGTACATCCAGCAGAGGCAAGTGCAAGCCCTTCCCCTTGCCTCAAGGGTGCACGAGGTGTCCCATCATAGGTAGTGGGCTCATGCCAGCTCATGCACCAGGGATGGATTCTGATCCTAACGCCAGGGGGCCCCCCAAGCAGATCAAGCTACACAACTGTCTCGCCATGCAGAGGATCTAGTCCAGTCCCATGTAGACTCCACAGCCAATTGATCCAACTCTCATAAGTTCCCACTAGTTTGGTTTGGTCATCTCTGCAGGTTTCCCCATCATGATCTTGGTGCACTTGCTCATAGAATCCCTCTTCTCTCTCTTTGACTGGACTCCTGGAGTTCTGCTTGGTGTTTGGCTATGGATCTCCGCATCTGCTTCCATCAGTCATTGGAGAGAAGCTCTGTAATAACAGTTAGGGTATTCACCAGTCTGATCACTGGGGTAAGCCAGTTCAGTTCAAGTACCCTCTCCACTGTGGTGATATTTTATTTGTGCTGAAATGTGGTGATATTTTATTTGTATGTTAACAAATAAAGTTTGCCTAGAGATGAAACAAAAGTCAGGTGGTGGTAGTACACACCCTTAATCTGATCACATGGCAGGCTGAGTCTCTGTGTGTTCAAGGATATAACCAAGCGTGGTGACACACACCTTTAATCCCAATACCAGTCATAGAAACTTGGAGGTCTGTACAGACAGGCAGTGACAAGGAAGTGAGGTGGCTAGGCTAAGAGCCAATGAGAAGGCAGAACAGCAAGGCAATAAAGGCACAGGTTAGACAGGAAGAAGCTGGCTCTCTTGGGAAGCTATGGTGGCATGGTGAGCTAAGGTTGGATGTTGGCTTATCCTATTTCTGTGATCTCTATGGCTTTCACCCCTCTGTATCTGTGTTTCTTATTTAATAAGGCTGTTTAGAAATTCATCTGCACTACACTATTTTTAGTAGTCCATGCTGGGGTCATCCTTGGGGATTCCTATCTGCTTTAAGCCATCAAACACATCCAACTATGCTTTCCTTTTTTGTAGTGTTTCCACCAACAAGTAGGCCGTGTTTCTGATAAGTTTAACTTTGTAAGTAACTCAGAATGTCTCTTTGCAGCTTTAAGTCTTCTTTCTTTGCTCTGTACTATCTGTACTATTAGAATTTTAACTGTAAAATGGTATAGGAAAGTGAAGTCAGAAGTTATCTGAATGAAAATGTCCTGGTAATTTTGGAACCTGAGTAGCAGTTACACTGAAGTTCATTTTGTAATTTTGTATTTTGGATATTCCTGAAGTTGTTCATTAAAACCATTTAACTTGATTACCTAATTCTTATATTTGGAAATGTAAGTACTTATATTTTTATGAATCATAATTCTTTTCCACTAGTATGTGATTCTTTGCACTGAAATAATGTTTTTTTTTTGTTTTTTTTTGTTTTTTTTGGTTTTTCGAGACAGGGTTTCTCTGTGTAGCTTTGCGCCTTTCCTGGAGCTCACTTGGTAGCCCAGGCTGGCCTCGAACTCACAGAGATCCACCTGGCTCTGCCTCCCGAGTGCTGGGATTAAAGGCGTGCGCCACCAACGCCCGGCTCTGAAATAATGTTTTAAGACATCTCATTTAATGTCGATCTAGTACATAATTTAGTATATAGTAACACTTACATAAAAAGGGTTTTGGAGGGAACTTTATAAATAAGCTAAGGCAGAGGACATAAAGATACATGTGTGCCAAAGCAGGGCATGGTGGTGCAGATTGGTGGTTCAGCACTCATAAGGAATGGTATTCAAGACCACTTTCCTCAAAAACAAAAAGGGATAGGGGGAACAGGAGGGAAGAAAAGAGGACAAAGGGGCAAGGAAAGAAGAGAAGGAGGAGAAATGGGCCCTAACATTGTGTTCGCAGTCACCCCTGTGTTCACCAAATCCGTGTTGTCTTGATTCCTGTTTTGTTGTAGCAGAGTTGGGTCATATTTTTATTTCCTACATGATAGTTCTAAAATTTGCAGATAACAAAATCATTCCATTACTTCCAAGTCCTCTGCCACTTATGCTCGTCACCGATGGTGACAGTCCAGTGTCTCTGAAGTGACTGCCGCTGAAGTGGTTGCCACAGATTACTTGGTTGACCTTGGCTTTTCAGGGTTCTCATAAAGGATCAAAATGTACTTTTTCAGTATTCCTCACTGACCTGAGTAACAAGTACTCTATCAGAACTCTCAGGTAAGGGATAGAACTAGACCACAAGCTGCTTTTGTCCTTAATGTTACTATGACATAAGCACAAATTCCAATGATTGTAAATAAAACAAAAGCAAAACCAAATCTAAATGTAAGACTTGAGATAGATGAACCTAAGAGATCATAGTAATTTTTCCCAAAGTAATTATTCATAAAGGTATTCTGAGTTGGGTACTGTCAATTGTGAAAATACTATCCAAAAATAACTTGCTAAATGCCTCAGGTAGTGATGAAATTAGTCACTCACTGTAGCTTTAATCAATAAATCGTTGTTGATTTATGACTCATGTATCACCTCATAATTGTACAGCATTTGACAGCTTACAAATCACTTATACATACATTACCCCATTTTCAGCTCACAACAAGCCTTCAAGAGCACTTAGATTATTGTGTTCATTTTATGCAGAAAGAAATTGCTCCGCAGATGGCCCACAGACCTCCCCGTGATTCCACTGCTGATGGGGATGGGGAGACAGAGACCCAAGTACAGACTCTGCAGCCTGCTGTTCAGCCCTGCTTTTACAGGACAAGGATGCCCAAAGTAAAGAAGAGTCACTGATACAGCTGGGACTTAATATGATGAGGGACAGTTTCCCACTAATGCCTAATCTGCTTTGTGAGTTACAAGCCAAACCAGTCAAATTCTTCATAATAATGCAAGACAGCCTTTCAGGAATCTTAAATCAAAGCATGGTGATCCAAATAAATGAAGAAGAAATGCTAAATGACCTACCCTAAGCAAATGTTCTTAATTCTAAGAACCCTATTACAAATGAAAAGGTATTGCATATGTTACATTTATTAAATTTTCATACTCCCTACAACACAGTTATGGATTCTGAATGAAATTCATGTTGGTTTGTGTTTCAGATTAATGCAAAGATTTTATAATTTCAGAAAAAGCATTATACTTCATTTTATAATTAATAAGAACTTAAATTGTATTTTACAGAAATCATTATAGACATTCTTATTTTAAATTTTTCTCAACTGTGTGCTGTGTCATTCCAATATCAAATCACCAATTTGTTGACAAATGTTATTGTACATGGCCAACTTTGGGGTAGTTTCAATTATGACATGGGATGAAGCAATTTCAAGAAGTTTATGATCTAGCAATATTAGGAAAAAAATTGAGTGAGTAACAAAAAATATGCAGCATGCACCTCCCCCTAAATTTTCCTGTCTCTAATGATCTTGATTGCTCAAGAGAGTGTCTGGCCATCAGCAGCCCATCAAAGCAGATTCAGTTCTCTTAGGTTCCTAGGACAATAGTAAAAAGTATCAGATGACTAAGAGTTAGGCTCATCCTTGGCAAGTCTTGATAGACAGATGCATCTTAGGCCTTGGCAACCATCCAATTATTCGGTCAGAATTTGTGGAATACCTTCATATGCCAGACACAATTGTAAATACTAAGAAAATGCAAGTGAACAAAACAGCAGCTTTCCTGCTCTCATGGAGAACCGTCTTGACAAACTAAAAATACACACTGTGGGAAGTGCTTTGTATGACATGTTTCCTGAGCAAGGGAAACAATGAATAGGAAGATGACTAGTCTGTTTGGAAGCTGTGGTTAATGCAAGAAGGAAGCATTCTGAAATGAGAGTGGAGCTGTAGCCAAGCTTTCTTTAGACCACCAGCCCTCAAATAATGAGACTTATTATTAGTTATGAAAGCTTGGCCTTAGCTTAGGCATGTTCTCAACTAGCTCTTATAACTTAAATTAACCTGTTTCTATTAATCTACGTTCTGCCGTGTGGCTTGTTACCTCTCCTCCATACTGTATATCTGATAACTTCTGTGTATGACTAGCTTAATCCCACATGCCTCAGATTCTTCCCAAGTTCCTCTCTCTACCAGGAAGTCCTGCCTGCTCTCTCCAGCCTAGTTATTGGCCATTCAACTCTTTACTAAACCAATCAGAAGGCACCTTAGGCAGAGACACATCTTCGTAGTGTACAAAAAGATTATCCTACAACATGGATCTGAGCAAGAACAAGGTGACATGTGTTCCTGTTGACCCTCGAAAATCTCTGAAACCAGAAAGAACCTAAATACGTATTTCAAGAAATAATGGCAACATACACATGCACCCCTAAGAAATACCCTAGGATTCAGTTTTCCATTAATTTCCATTCTACAGGGCATCTGCTTTCTCCATCTCAAATCTGGAGTCAAAGCAGTGAAGGAGGTATTGAAGAGAAGTGTGTTACAAAAATACATGTTCAATCAATCAATCCTGCATTCTTTAAAATCAAATCTGATTAGCTTAAAAGAGTGAATGGAACCAAAACAACTACCAAGCTCATGTTTCCTTTCTAGTTGAGATATAATGTACAACTAAGGATCCTGGTATCCTCAGCGACTCTCTCCTTACCTAGTTTCCATGTCCACATTATAGGGACCATCTATTAACAGCATCTTAATTTGTCTTGATCAGGCCCCAGGTCTCAATTGGCTGATTCCAAAGACTCACATTTGTTGTTACATGCATTTCTCCAAATGAGGGCCAGTTGGTGCCACTTCCCAATATGTCCTCCTCTCTATTAACTTTATAATACTGAGGCTCAGGCACTGCTAGTTGATAGGAGAATAAGAAAAGTGGTAAATGATATGAAACACCATTCATATTTGGGGGATTAGTAAAAAGCCTTTGGATCAGGTTTTATTTTATCAATTTAGGAAAAAATATATGTAATAATAACAAAAGATAAAGGAGGCCAGGAACTTAAGAGAAAGAAAGGGGATGTATAGGGAGGAAATGGAGGGGGGAAATGAAAGGGGAAATGATGTAATTAGTAATTTTAAGATATTAAAAATTCTCTGGAGAAATGGACATAATTACTCTTTGTTCCTCTTCTTGCTGCAGTTCCCTGACCACAGAGACCCTCCACATCTATACTTACTTCTCCAATGCAAGTGACTGCTGGTCAGTGTGGGTATCTGTAGATGCAATTCTAAACGGTCTTATTAAATAAGAAACACATAGCCAAATAAAGAGTTAAAAGCCCAGAGATTGAGCAATAGCCAAGAGCTAAGACCACCTTATCTTACCACTCGCTGCTGTCCTTCCCTTGAGAGAGAGACCTTCTTCCTGTGTCCTGCCTTTTTATTGACTTTCTGTTCTGCCTTCTCATTGGCTGTAAACGCAACTACATGACTTCCTCAACACTGCCTGTCTATACAGACCTCCAGGTCTCTATGGTTCATACTGAGATTAAAGGTGATGCCTGGTTTTCTATGTTCTTACTTGTTTTTGTTGTTGTTTGTGGTTATTTTTCAATTAGAAATTCAGCTTATGCTTTCATCATGATTAATAAAAATCTTAACCTCTAAAAAAAAAAAAAAAGGTTCAGGTCAACACTTTGCTGTGTCTTTGAACACACAGTGATTCTGCCTGCCATGTGATTGGATTAAGGGCATGTACCACCACCGGACTTCTGCTAAATGGCTTGCTCTTAGCTCTGATCTCCAGGCAACTTTATTAACACACAAATAAAATCATATTTCAGCACAAATAAAATATCACCATAGGTATCAGATTAATTCAGGAATGAATTACATCAAAATCTGATATAAAAATCAGTTAATTAATGAATTAAGTCTAATTTAATTTCTACTGTTTCCCAGATGTCCTCCATTCTTTTTCAACTGCATCCATTCATGTTGCCAATACATCCCTATAACTCACACAGAAGTCACATCACCACATAACTCAGGCCAGCATCTCAGTGCCATTTCCTCTACAGCGGGAACTATACTCAAAAGAGTGGAGACAGGAAGATGAAGTTTCCTTGGTCCTTTACAAAACCATGGTGCATGTGATCCGAGACCTTGTAAGACAGATCTGTCAGTGAAGTTCAATCAATTACTTTGTGTTAAATGATATCAGGTAATAGCATTGAACTTAAGTTTGCAAGTTTATCCTTCTTCCTTGCTCTAAAAAACAGTGATATATTTATTTTTGTCTAGGATAGTTCATTATACACAAATATAATGCAAATAAATGTTTAATGGATTGCTGATTCAATTAATATACAAAGTAGATATTGGTTAGTTGTATCTTTTAGTTCTAGTTTTCCTATTCCTCTCTTGTCCCTGTCCATGAGGCTAGACTTACATCTCAATTTTCCCCATTATTTGTCTCTAGGCTATCTTCCTTTGCATCCCAGTTCCTTTATATACCTGAGATTCCACCCTGAATCTTGTCTATTAACTATGAACTGAAAGACAACAAAGTATTAGCAAGTACTTTTGTACAGGGATGAATTACATATCTGTTCCCATGCTTTGGGCAAGGGTCTTGCTCTACTTCAAATACTTCCCCAAAAGGATGCAATCCCACTAGACTTCAAAGATAGAAATCACTACCAGGTAGGTAATATTTCCTGCATCTTAATCAAAACATACTAAGCTTGGACATGGTTGAAGGCAATAAGCCTTGGACCATTTCTTCTTGTCTGCCTGTTCAATACCTCCTTTCTCTCCTGTGTAATAGAAGGTGTACATTAGGATGGTCCTTCTGTATATTCTGTATCTTGTTTTAAAGGTGAGATTGCTATCATATCGCAGTATCTTCTTCTTGACAGTGTTTACCTAATGCACAGTAGTGAGTATGTCCACGTGGTCCTAGGAAGATGGACAGTGTTTAGAAATGGACAAATACAGACGTAAGGTTCTTCCAGAAAAGGGGATGATCAAAGACATAGAGACAACCTACTCGAGTTCTTTGGGAAATAGAAATTAGTCCTTTTTGGAGTGTAAGATTCATCTCAGAAGTTAAAATAAGTGATGAAGAGAAATGAAAATAGATGACTGTGCATAAAACGTATCTTCATATATAGGGAAATCATGTATATTAATACAAAGTGCTGTCAAGATGAAATAGTGACATCTCAATGTGTTAACATATTTTACAATGTTGGCAAAAATATTCTAATAATTACTATTTAATATGGTGCAAATTTAGAAATGAGTAGCTACTTGGTCTCAAGGACTTGGGATGATCACTGGGTATAAGGTGGTTTCTGCTCTAAAAATAAAAAATGTGCTAAAATATTCAAAATGTTGCAAAGCAAAATAAATGAGTTAGGCAAAACCTTTGCTGCACGCAGTGCAACTGCTGATATGTTAAAAGGGTAGTATGGGGAGTGGGGAGATGGGTAAGTTGATAGAGTGCTTTTGTACAAGTGTGAGGACCATAGCTCAACACCCAAAATCCACATTGAAAAATGTCAGTTACACACACGTAATCTCAGCACTGGGGAGCAGAGAAAGACAGCACCCTGGAGCCTGCTGATATTAGCCTGTTTGGTAAGTTCCAGACCAGTAAGACACATGGCACCTGACGGGTGGCATCCAAGGTCATCCTCCAGCACACGCATACTACTTCTATCATTCTGCAAGGGCTGCTCTAACCTTTTTAAATAAACTCAGGGCAGGCTTTTGAGGGATAAGGGCACAAGAATTTGGTAGTGAATGTATGCTTCCAAATATTTACACAAATGTTCAGCAACTGTAATTCTCTGTACAATTTTCATAACCTCTTTATTACTGATTACTCCTTTGCAGGAGATAATACCTACCCCAAATGTTGACACAAAAATTACAGAAAATAACCTAAATATGTTTCTAATCTAGTGTATAAGACCTAATAGAAGCCCAACAAATGGCATATTTCCTTGCTCTCTTAGGATGATTCATTCTTTCATTCGTCTATATCCACCTTAGGAAAGTAATTAAATCTACCTTTTTTCAGAAATATCTCACTATATATGCCTGGCTAGCCTGAAGCTCACTATGTAGACCAAACTGAGTTCAAACTCAGAGATCCACTTGCCTCTGTCTCCTTAATGCTGAGATTTTAGGTGCATACTGCCATGCCTGGATACTTTTATTATTAGATAAAAGACTAAGGAATGTAATTATGATTGTGGTAATATTTCAAACAACTTTTCCAACACCAAGAATAATATTGACAACTACATCACCATGGGGCAAAACAAATAGATGCTTCATCATTAATATTAAGCAGATAAACAAGAGGAATGGAAAAAATACATGGCATTATAAAAAGAGCCATGGGAAGCAAACTGAAAATAAAGAGTACAGGTAAATCATTTAAGTTTATTTTATCCAGAGTCCTTTCTTTGCTCTTACATGTTTTTCATCCTCAATTCTCTCCATAGCTAACACATTCCTGTTTCTGGCATATATTGAAAATGGGTCCATGTCACACTCTGTAGCACTAAGGTACCATGGGTGAAATCTCTACCTCCCCATGTCTCAGCCTCCTGGAAGGAAAAATCAATTCTAAACAGTAAGTAAACCCATTGAAGTGGTATTAACAGGGCAGTATAAGAGGGAATATGGAGTGTAGCACAGCTTTCCTGAGGAAGGAGTGTTTCACAGGGATTGTGATTGCCAACCTAAACCTGGAAGACTGAGTACATGCCAGACAGCAAGGCAAGGATATTTGAGTTACAGCCTGTAACTGTTGTTTCCCCTACAGCCAACGAACCACCAGGCCATCAGTGCTTATCCAGGCACTCACAAGCACTCATATACTCAAGCATTTAACTGTCCCTTTCAGTCTCTTACTTCTACTTCCAAGGAACTTCAATTATTGATAGGAATACAGACAGCCTGATAATCAGAGACATGATTTATATCGATTATTGAAATTTCAGAAATGTTCAACTGCAAAATTTCCTTTGCAAAATGGTAAGAAACAGGTTCTTGCCACTCCAGAGGCACCAGAAATCTTTGGATTTTACAGCAGACCTACTGAGCTGAGATTAAATAAGACAGTTGCTCTCAGACTGGAGAGTCTTTCAGAATCTGCAGGGAGGCTTAATAAAACCTCAGAGGCATAGTCATTTCTTCTTTCTCTGCCCTCATTTCTGAAGCCATGGGGACCCACTAAATCAGAATCTCTGGTGACAGAGACTGAATTTAAGAACCAAGGAATAAAATCTACCATTGGAATTAATAGCCTTCTTGTTAAAAAATTTACACCCGTGTACATTCTCATTTACAATTTGTCAGAACAAAGTTTTGCTATTATTAGACATGCCCTTAGAGAACAATGAGTTTTGATATTTACCAAGGGAAACAATTTTTCTTAATGTTACCAAATTAATAATATTCTAACCCTCAAAGCTACAGGTTGTTAATTTAGTGAAATATTTTCAAAGTTTAAGTATATCTAATTATAACTATTTTATGCCCACAGTTTCTAAGATAAATGTCTCTTCTAAGTATTAAAAAGTAACTTCCAAAATTGTTAAAAAGAGTTATTTTCAGGCCCAAATTGTTTATTTTTCTCTGTGCTTATTATTACAATTAGCTACATCAAAGGGCAATAGCTAATTTAAAAGAGCATGCAAAAACAGGTCAAAATAATTTTGTGGTACAGATGACTGTTTTTTTAAGGAGTAAACTAGAAGAAATCTCATCATTAAAATTAGGTATCCAGATGGAGAGGTAACATGAGATGAGCTGTTAGTTATTATCTCTGCTGTAGGATTCAATTACTTTATTGGATGTTTTCATTGTTTTTATCCTGACACTTTAGGACAATAACTGCCAGGGTCTGGGTAGCAATTTTAGTTATCTAGACCCAAAATGGAATCTGTTAGGCAGCAGTTTGGATTGGTACAGTGTTTCGTGTTTTATTTTTTCCTTTTGCCTTTGTTCTCATAAAATACATCACCATGGGTACATTGTTTTTCAACGCTGTATAAAATTTTACCACAATCCTGGCAATGTCAAGTCACTCACAGCTATTTATTGCCTGGTAGTGTCTGTGGTTCTGGAGTCAGGCTCAGCTTAACTCAGCTTTCCAAGAGACTGCTCTCAAGGCAATCACTGGAAGTACTTGCGTTAGAAAACTTGTCTGGGGAAGAATTAAAGTCACAACTGTTCTGGTTGTTGTGAAAATTCATATTCTTCCTAGATTTTTTTAAGGAAAAAATATGTAATTAAAATGTGATTCCACCACTTCCTCTTCCCTCTCTTTTCTCCAGCTGCTCCCATGTCCCACCCATTCCCTCTCAAATTGATGGTCTATTTTTTTTCACTATTGTTAGATACACATGTGCAAATATATACATACAACCTGCTGAGTACATTTAATGTGTGTATATGATTTCAATATAAGAGAACTCTTGCACCTAAGGCTCAGGGAACATCTTGGAAAAAAAAAATGGAAAGACTGTAAGAGCCAAAAGACCATGAAGTCTGCTATGAGATTGTGTTTCCTAGAAACGATAGGGAAGTTACCCTCATGATACCTTAACAATATGACTGCGAAAATGTCAGGACATGGTCAAAGGAATGATGCATGGTGAACAATGCCTTGGAGAACTGTGAGAGAAGTTCAAGGGAAAAAAGCAGAGGGCCTTTTTTTTTTTTATCTTAAATGCATTTTATTCCCTGGATTGTTCATGGATGTGAATTCATGCCTCCTGTGACAGACATTTACATTCAATTCATAAGACATGCTTATTCTTATTGGATTTCAGATCATAGCTATAGAACCCAATTTGGTCAGTGTACACTGAATGTGGATGTGACCTTCTGCCTTACTTTCGTGCTTTCCCAGTTATAATTTACAGTACACGCCAGTCATTGTGTTTAAATTGGTCTGTCCTGAGAGAGTTCTGCTCTGTTAATATTTAGTATGTGCTTATTGGCATTTATTTACATTTTTTTTCTGAACTCAAACAGCCTTTCTTGCATCCTTTTTGTTTGTTTGTTTGTTTGTTTGTTTGTTTCATTTGTGTACAAAAATACACTGAAACTGAGGGAAGGTAGTCTACAGCATTAGACTGTAGTCCTCTCCATTCTTTCGGGTCCTCAGATGCCAGGTCCAGCAGACAAGAACTGCACAGGTTGGTTGGAAAGTCAACCCCCAGACAAGACTGAACAATAACAATATCAATATATGCGCTGACGTTCAAGGGAGAGATTTCACATGCTTCCACCCCTGGACAAAGTACTAAAGGCAACTAATAACTGCTGAGAAAGGGAGAATTTGCCTCTTCCAGGGAAGAGTCTCTAATTGGTCACCCAATACAGAGATTTCATTTTCTGAAGCTGAATAACCTGAGCCTCAGTTCTTCCTAGCTGTCAGTTGAAAGCCACTCTCTGGGAAGTTATTACAAAAGGTCACTGCCATATCCTCCTCTCTGTAGACAACTTGGGTCATGGTATTTTGTGTCTTCAAGGCCAGCAGAATTTCTATACAGCTCACTGAGACAGTCTAATATAATCTAACACAAAAATGACTTCAAGTCTCATTGTGTCCCTCAGCCAGTGTCTTCACACAACTCTTCCCCTATTCAAAGTGGGGGTGGGTTCTATGCTCACACGACTCATTAAAGGTTTCCTCAAGGTATGTCTACCAAAATCAGAAGCTTTATTATCCATTTATTTATTTATCCTTTAGTGCCTTCTCTCTGTACTATAGTATATATCACCTGAGATTAAAAAAAATACATAAAAATTTAGTGGACCATCATTTCTTGTGAACAAAATTCAGCACCAGAAATTATTCAAATAATTTTTGTAAGTTACTGATGAGTTAGCAGAGGCTGAAGGGACAGCTTAGTTATTAAGAGCATTTGTTGTCCTTGCAGAGAACTGGTTTTCCAATACCCACATGGTGACTCAAAAACCTCTATAACTCCAGTTCCAGGGAACCGGATACCCTCTTTGGACTTTTACAGTTCCCATTAGATTTTTCTGATTATCAATTGTCTGGACTTTCTAATAATCACTAACAAACATTTTCACTAATTAGGGTAAAACCAAAATGAAACTCACCAAAGGAGTAAGTAATTCACAGGTATAAGTACAGCATACATTTATTTCCCACCCTACATATAAGCCAATGTAAACTTGCAAGACAGCTTGGCTCTACAGAGATACTCACTGACCCAGGGTCTTTCTGACTTCTGACTGTGTCATGATACCCTAATCTACTTGACCCAAACCAGGGACATGCCTGTTTTCCGTAAAACAGGGGGAAAGGGAATATCAAAGAGCAAGGCAAGGATAACTGCTAAATTTCCATTAATTTAAGTAGCCACAGTCACTCTAAGAGACAAAGAAGCAATGAAACATGGTCGTAACTGTACAGACATAAGACCAGGGTAAGGGTAAAAATACACTAGGGGATACAACAAGAATCCTGCAGGAATGATAAAGATTATCAGAGTTCCAGAACGATAGAAGAAAATCAACTTCAGGTGACTGTGCCCTCTTATGTACTGGATCATTACACTGCATCGGCAATCTCAGCTATTGCCTCACAGCTGGGGTGTAAGTGTAAATCCCCCTGGAAACAGACACATTTGATCACTTACAAATCAGAATTATTATGAGTTTCTCATATAAGCCTTCCAGGATCTCTGTGATGAATAATCAGAGGATGTTGTGTGTATCACCACTGCTCTTAGGCATCAGTATGCGGTCCCTAACATTAGCTGCATGAAGTCACTCGGTAAGTATTTCCCTTCCTGGACAAATATGAGACTATTTCTCTCTACAAAGTAATGTTAGTACTCTTCTTTTTTAATATAACTGTATAAAATTCTCTTTTTGAATATTCATGGCTTTTAATTTTCAAATTCTTAATTTCCCAAATTGTGCCTAATTGTGATTTACCAACGTATTATGCTCTTGTTTTTACAAGTCTCATTTGGCTTGTTATAGGCAGTATAAGCAAAATCCTATCTCTAGATGCAAAATGTTGTTTTGAACAAATTATGTCCTTTATAACACAAGTTTCTAGAAGAACTAAGCAAGAAGAGTTTGTTTTTCTCCCTGACACAGCAAATTTGTGTTGTCTTCAATTTGAATATTTCCAACTTCTTGAATCATCTTCACATGTCCTAGATAATTACTGTAATTGTGATAGACTGTTTTCTCATGCAGCAGTTGTGTACTCTAAAAAGTCCTGTGACTATCACAAGAGGGATTTCAAACATAAAGCCATGAAGGCACTAAGTCTAGGATTATAAGTAAGTCTCAAAGAATGAGTCAATATGAAAAAGGAGGATGACAGAAAGGACTCTGAAAACCTATCAGTGACATCTGTGTGTCTATACATATAATAAACTGTATCCGGCTGTGCTAAGCAGGTTTAAATTTGGTAAGTTTAGTGGTCTAGTCTTCTAGGTGAATCTGTGAAGGAAGGAATTTGGGGCCATGTACAAATGAAACTGAAGTTCAAACAGGTTAAAAAGTTTGCCATGAGTGCTCACAAGAGGCAGAGTTGGGATTCTCATCCTAACCAAACTTGTTTCTTCAAAAGCATTTGAATTTAGCACATCATTCATAGGTTCTTTCAGCAATTATAATAATCAGCTTGTCAGCTACACTACACAGAGAACTATTTGCTAAGTACTAATATGCAACTTATCACTATGACAGTGGAAATATATTTTTATTAGGATATTATTAAGTGGATGATTATGTGAAGAAGACACACTTCTCATTCACTCCTTTCTATGCTATCACATTACATACTTCTGTCATATCCTATCTTCCTCACCTTAAATTACATCCCCTTTTTTGGAGGGGTTGTGTAGCCATAAGTTTCTCCGGTCCTATCTGGCCCCTGATGGAGTCAGCTGCTTATAAAATAATTACACAGAAGCTTATATTAATTACCAATTCTATGGCCCATTGGCTCAGGCTTCTTACTAGCTAGCTCTTACAACTTAACTCAGCCGATTTCTATTAATCTATGCATTGCCACGTGGCTTCGTGGCTTACCGGTACTCTCACATCTTGCTTCTCCTGGCGGCAGCTTGCAGCATCTGCCCCAATCTCCTTTCTTCTCTCTCTCCAGTTGGAACGAATGTACCACCTAACCTTATCCTGCCCTGCCACAGGGGTGGGGCTCAAGACAATGTTTCTCTGTGTAATAATAGTCCTGGTCATCCCGGAACTCCTGGAACAGGCCTCCAACTCATAGAGACCTGCTTGCCTCTGCCTCCCAAGTACTGGTGTTAAAAGTGTGTGCCACCACAGCCTGGCTAAACTATACCACTATTAAGACTCAGATGAAGCACAGCCTCCAAGAGCCCTAAGGATTTCAGTGTGCTACCCAATCACACATACTATAGATTTTAAAATTTGACCTCCATCACAAAAGATGTTATTAAATTTGTTTTCCCAATTTGACAAAAGGTTTCTATCTGACAAGGATTATAATCTACTTATATACTAAA
>CABHPP010148251.1:0-35636 GCA_902168425.1 Peromyscus attwateri | reverse complement strand
TGCTGCTGCTGCTGTCCTCCGCCCTGCTCCGCCGCGGCTGCCGGGCGCGCTTCGCTGCCGAGCCCGACTCGGAGGAGGACGGAGAGGAACCGGTGGCGTTCCCCGAGTCGCCCCTGCAGAGCCCCACGGTGCTCGTGGTGGTCCTCGCCCGCAACGCCGCGCACACGCTGCCTCACTTCCTCGGCTGCCTGGAGCGGCTGGACTACCCCAAGAGCAGGATGGCCATCTGGTGAGCGGGTTAGGGGTCCCCGGCCACCGGGAGGTCGAGGGCAGCCTGGAAAGCACGTACCCTCGCTGCTCGCGTGGGTCCTGGACTGGGCGGGTGGTGGAACCGGGAGGGAGGTTTGGGAACATAGGGGCGAGAATCCGGTGGCCTTGACTTTCCTCATTCCCCTCTTCTGCCTCACCATAAGGGACTTGAGGAGACCTCCTTAGGGAGACTTTCAAACCCTGCCTTTCAACTCTCGAAGTTTCTTCTCAAGCTACGAAGTTAAGGCAGAGAGTGTCTGTCGCCTGCAGATGTAGTCACAGAACTAACTTGGGCTGGCAAAGGGGTCCACAGAGGCTGGAGAGATCCAGAGAGAGGCTCCCCAACTTGCAGGTGCTAGACTCCCGCTCCCTGCTTAACTTGGCTCCTGGTTTTCCCTGGGGTATCTGAACCCAGGGATGGAGATTATGTCGATTTGTTTGGAGTTTTTCCAAACACACCACACTGTGGGCCGGTCTTCCTTGGGAGCTCCAGAAGGTCCCTGCCTGTTCAGCCTCCTGGGACACATTCCCGGTGCAGATGTAAACTGCTGTGAGGTACTCCGTGTTTCTGCTGGGGCGCTAGGAAGCCGCTTTGGGGGCGGATAAACAGCTAAGTTTTGTCAGCTTGGTCTCTTTTGTGTTTGTGGTGGGTTAGGAGGGGGGAACCACTGGAAGTCTGTCCCCCTGCTCCTGTAGACCTCAGTCCGGGTTCCACACTTTTAAATCCACGCGTTAGTGGGAGAGTTGACCAGGGGAGCTCTCGGTGGTCTGTAGAGGAAGTAAAAGCTCGCCAGGGAAGACTAGCCATCAGATCGGCAGACAAGCCTCTCATCCCTGAAAATAACAGCTCAGGTCACCCTGGAAGGCTTTTGAAGGGAGCTGTCCCAGACAAGACACATCTTAAAGCAGAGATGGGCAGGGAGAGGCGGAAGGAATTGGCAGGCTAACGGCACCTGGTAGGAGAGGTACCGAGGTGAGAAAACAAACAAGGAGCACACAGTACAGCACTGTGGGCACACTGCTTCGCTGTACCCCCTGCCAGACGTGACTGCTTCCACGGAGAAGAGCGGGTTGTGTGCAAAGAGAGTGGGAATGTTGGTGAGCCAGGCTTGCACCCGGCGTGTGTGTGTGTGTGTGTGTGTGTGTGTGTGTGTGTGTGTGTTTTAACCACTTCCACTCCAAAATAGTTTCAAATCTCAAGTCTCTTCCTGATTTTTTGCAAAAGAAATCTTCTACATATGGTTTTGGTTTTTTATGCGCTATTTAATTTTTTTAAAAAACCGTATAGTATTTACCAGAAGTTAGGAAGGAGAGAAGGGAAGACTGAGACAGAATTAACAACTGGTGTGTTGACCAAAGCAATGTAAGGAAAGAAGAGCTCACAGTTCAGGGTGTGGGTCACCACGGGGAGGGAGGCTTGGCTGCAGGAGCGTGAAGTCCCATTGTATTCACAGTCAAAAAGCAGAGGGATGGATGTTATCTCCTTTTCACTCTGTCCAGGACCACCAAACATGGAACAGTACTGCGTTTAGTTGGGGGTAGTTCTTCACACTTTCTTCATAGACACACCCTTTATAGACATACCCTTCATAGACACACCTTTCATAACTAGCAAGTGTCTTCCCATGGTGATTTTAGATCCAAATCTAATCCAGCTGGCAATGAACATTGGCCACCACAACTAGTAAAGCTCAAATCTGACCCACAAGTTTGTGTACGGAGTGTACAGCTCTTTAGGAGATAGGAAGATTTGGAATGTGAGAAAAGCAAAATTTACAGACATCTATAAATACAAATTAGCATATCTGAGTTGTTTCTCAATAGCTTGATATGCGGTTTTGAACCACATGCTATAGAATCCAGAGACATTGATTTTTCAACATTGGCCTCTCTAAGCCTCCATTCAGGGACACCCCTGCCATATGTCTGGCCTCAGTGACTTTCTGTAGTTGCAGAGGAAGGTTCCATTACACCTTTCTTCTGTCCTTGACTCTAAAGCCAGAACCACATGGCCAAAGTTGCCAAGTTCTGCTGTTTACTGGGACTGGAACGTGGGCCCTTCATTCAATTACATCTTCATCACCTTTCTGTTTTTAATAGTTTCCTTCACTGCCTAAGCTTGGCTATCCTGAAACTTGCTCTATAGACCAGACTGGCCTTGAACTCTGAGATCTTTTAATTACATCTTCACCAGCTATCTGTTTTTGATGATTTCCATCATTGCCTAAGTTTGGCTGTTCTGGAACTTGCTCTGTAGACCAGGCTGGCCTCAAACTCAGAGATCTGCCAGCCTCTGCCTTCCCAGTGCTGGGATTAAAGGCATGTGCCACTACAACCTAGTGGCTTTTCTTTAATTCCTTTTCACAAATTGTTAATGTAACTGGGTGGGATCTTGCCCTGAAGTCACCTCTCCCTATATTCCATTTCTTAATCTGTTTATCTCTTTGAACATAGGACTTAGTTCCATTCCACTTCCTGGTGCTCCTTTTCTCCTCAAATATTTTTCCTTGCTCAGCTTGCTCCTTTTTATTATGTATCTTCATTAGAATTAGCATTAGTAACCACACAACAGAGTCTATACTAGGCTGTTTTGAGACTTTCTCTGCCAAGAGAATTAATTCAAAACTCTTCGCTTTAGCCTCAGGCAAGCTTTTTGGACAAGGGCCAAAAACAGCCACATTCTTCACCAAAATATCGTGTGGTGATATATTGCGTACCCTAATAAACTTGCCTGAGGATCAAATGACAGAGCCAGCCTCTAGATTAGACATAGAAGTCAGGCAGTGGTGGCGCACACCTTTAATCCCAGCACTTGAGATCTCATGCCTTTGCTTGGGAAGCACACACAACTTTAATCCCAGGAAGTAATATGGCAGTGTAGAGAAAGGTATATAAGGCATGAGGAAACAGGAACTCACTCTCTCTTTAGGCTGAGGATTTTGTGGAGGTAAGAACTAGTGGCTGGCTGTTCTGCTTCTCTGATCTTTCAGCTTTCAGCCTAATATCTGGATCTGGTTTATTATTATTATTAAAAGGACATCTAAGATTCGAACAACAATATCAAAAGAACAATTTCTAGGCAACATATTAAAATTATTCTCCCACGAAACCTCTTGAGCCAACCCCCAACAGTTCAAATTATCAGCACTATTGTCTTCCATGCTCCTACCAGTATGGCCCATTAAGTAGTGATTAAAGCCTTCCACTGCTTTCCTAACCCAAAGTACCAAAGTCGAAATTCCTCAAAACAAAAACATAGGCTTACCACACCAATATCCCATTCCTGGAACCAACTTCTGTCTTAGTTAGGGTTTCTATTGCTGTGGAGAAACACTATGACTATGGGAACACTTATAAAGGAAAGCATTCAGTTGGGGCTCCCTTACATTCTGGTAGTTCAGTCCATTATCATCATGGTGGGACATGGCAGCATGCAGGCAGACTTGGTACTGGAAAAGCAGCTAAGAGTCCTACATCTTGTAGGCAACAGGAAGTGGTCTGAGACACTAGGTTATATCTGGAGCATATATGAGACCTCAAAGTCTTCCTCCACAGTGACACGCTTTCTTCAACAAAACCACACCTACTCCAACAAGGTCATACCTCCTATAGTGCTACTACCTTTAGGAGCCATTTTCTTTCAAACTACCCCAGCCAGCACGAGAAGACTGAGGAAGATGCCCAAGACTTGGATGAGGAGATCAGCAATCTTTGCATTAGTCTCTGGAGACTCTTGTCTTAAGAAGCTTGCTTCTATCTTAGAAGCCCTGCGTAATGCCTTAAATAACAACAAAAATGCCAGTCCTTAGGGGACCAGAGATAATGGCTCAGTGGTTAAGAGCATTTGCTGCTCTTGCAAAGGACTAAACTGGAGTTCAGTTCCCAGCACCATGTCAGACCATTGGCAACCACCAGAAACTCTAGTTCCAGGGGATTCAAAGCTCCCTTCTGGCCTCTGCAGACACTCGCATACATGTGGACATAAATACAGAGACGTGAACAAATGCATAAAAAAATAAATCTTTTTAAAAAGTCAATTTTTAAAGTATTCTCTTCTAATTCATAAGTACTTCCAATTAGATATAATTGAATAAAGCTGAATAATAAAATATTATAAATATTTAATTTATAAAATTATAAGAATAAAATAATAAAATAAAATAATAAAACTGAATAAAGTGTGGCTCCCCAAACACTACTTTTTTCATAGGACATAGTAACATGATTGGTATGGTATAGATGTTGCTGAGGGGGCTGTGGGGTGGATGAAAGGATTTCTAAATCAGGTTGGAGTGCATGTGTGACCATAAAGGCTTTTAGAGAAGTTGGTACACTTTGAACTGAGTTTTGAAGGATAAATAGGAATTCTCCTGGAAAGGAAGTCTTCCAGAAGGAGAGAACAAGGAGACAAGACAGCTAGGAACACTGGCCAGAGCTCCATTCAGAAGAATTCCAGCCGGTGACCAGTGTAAGGACTGCTGGCCTCCAGATGCCCATTCTACCACAGAGTCTATGGGAAATGCCAGCTTTTGGACTGGCACCAGAAGGTTATTTGTCTGGGAAGGTTCTAAAGAGTTCTAAGTTATAACCTAGACCATGTCAGTGGGATGTTGATGTGTTTATCTAATTATTCTTTATCAATAAAAAATTGGGAGTCAAATATCAGGGTAAGAACCTGAATGATTAGAGAAGCAGCAGAGAAGCAATCAGCAACCTCCTTTCTCTTCTGTTCCTCCATCCAAAAGTACTGAGATCCTCTCTAGACCCTGCCTTATTACTTCCTGTCTCTCTATCTGCTCTCAGTCTTCCAAAACCTCTATGGTTAATTTTGGTAAGCTAGTGTCTAGCTCTGTCCTCTGATTCAAAGCAAGCATTGTTGTCAGAATGCAATCAAAATATCACACAACAGGATGCTTTTACCAGTTGCTTCCTTCTTGACAATTAAACCCAAGACCTACTCAGCATGCCAAACAGGATGTCTACTCTGCAAGGCTATGCATATCAACTTCAAAAATGGCTGTGAGCTGCTGAAGAGAACATTCAAGCAAGCATCACTGAGTAGCGTCTGGGATGCTAGGTTTCTCTGAATCACGTAACTCAGTGTAGACTCACTCTTCTCCTTCATCCTCTGCTGAGGGCTGGAAGAACATGGGACAAGATTTCTTTCCCAGGTCATTGAAGGTCAAGACATTCCCCACTAGCTCACAGTGTCATTGAGAATCTGGCCCATGGACCACATGCAGACTTCCTTGCCATGTGATTCCCTTACACAATTTCCTAGAGCTGATCTGTACTGCACACACAGGTGAGATGGGTACCAACAAACCGGTGAAATGCATTTATGTTGATGAGCATCAAGATTTGGGGGTTGGGGGTTGACTGAACATTGGAAAGGTTCTAGTTCAGAGCTACTTCACAGAAGCAAAAGAGAAAATTCTTTTCATTCTCTGGTGTGATCTCAAAACTCAACAAACGACTTGATTTTCTTTAATTGTCACAAGCTGGGATCAGAAACAAGGCAGGGATTTTGTATGCACTAAAACATGCAGTATGTGTGGAGACACAGGAACTGGGAGGCTTTGTGACTGACATGAGGCAGTGTGTCTTCTCTTTAATTCAGTGGTGCCACGAACAAGTGGCCAGAGCAATAGAGGGAAAGACTGAGGTCCTTCCATTTTCCAGAGCTGTGACTTGGGTAAGTAAGGCCCATGTACCAGTAGCAAAAAATGTAAAGGGTACATTTGACCCAAAAGAAGAAATACTTAATCTAAAAAAAGGCCTTAAGTTTATCATTTGGAGAGCCTAGGATGCTTGCGGGGAGACAGTCCCAAGGCAATAGCTGCTGTGTGATTGTGGAACCATTTAGGCATTTCATCTGGCAGAATGAAATTATGCTAAACTGAGAACCATTTTTTTATGGTTTTAAATAAAGTGATGAGATTTTATTGACATAAATATGCAGTGACGGGCCTCTGCTTGTTCTGAGGAGCTGATGCCAATATTTTGCCTTCTACTTTATCTCTACATTGTTTGGGGATTATGTGGAATTTACTTCCATATTTTAATGGCCAAGCAAGAGCATTTTGGCAGATGCTCAACTAGATACACTCATGTGTTTATAAAACGTCCTGAACTGCTATAGCTTTTAGCATCCGGGATGGAGATGATGTCATCATTTGCCAGGAGTTTGGCATGCACTCCAAAGACAAGTTTCAGCCTACAGTGAGAATACGTGGTTCTTAGTATTTTTTTTCTCTGCCTTTCTCTTCGTTTTCTTATTTTTCCCAACATGGTAACTTGGAACGGGGCTAAGGATTTTATAAATCAGAAGTAGGCAGACCGGGGCTTACGTCTTCTGTGCCATCGTGAGCACATTTCACTATCTCACCTCATATAGGAGGACACTGTGCCCAGAGAATGGCAACGCCTCGCTGAAGGTCACAAGGCTAGCGCATGGTGAAGTTGGCGTGTGAGCCAGGTGACTGACGTGCCACACAAAGTGCTCATGGCCTGCTTAGGAGCAATAAAGGGCCCGTTAGTTCTCCTTTCTGCTTCTGTCAGTTGACCCAGCCTGGGAAGATAAGCGCGCCAGTGTTTCCTTCCAGTGAGGACTGTCTCTTCTGCTTGAATGACACCAGGGGCTCCCTGACTCTCTTCCACTGTCCTGATCATTTTCATCACTTAGCTCAGGCACCGACTAGTTACTGAGCTCAGCTCGATTTTAGAAGATTCCACAGGAGCAAAATAATACTAAAAGACACGTGTGTGCATATGGATGCAAGTCGCTGCCTGCAACCAAAAGAAATCTCCCAAGTATGACTATCAGCAATAATTAAAACAGAACGTAGCACATGTCTGTTGGCTGCATTTTAGGTCCCTGCTGCTAAAACAGTCCATTTTTCCAGCTTCTTCGGTGGGTGGTCTTAGATTTGCTTGTCCCATAAACACAGTTTTCTTTGCGATGTTTGGAGAAACCTGTCAACTTTGCTCCCAAACTCCAATTTTAAAATACGATTGGCTTTCTGAACTCTGCGCTCCTTTGAATGAAAACTGAAGTAACAAATGCATGCCACCCATCCCATTGCTCCGACGATGACACACTGTCGGCGGCAATAGATGGGGTCCCTAAATTGTCCCCATCCTGTCTCATTGAGTTGCATGCATGTGGACTCCAAAGCACAGGGCGGGTAAGGACTTTCCCCCAGTAAGTTATATAGTGAATGATGTGACGAGATCATCGATTTCCGCTTTTAAACCCTGAGGGCTTGTTTCAGTGTTGTTTAGGTCATAGCATGCCTCTCCTGGTTTGTGAATCACGCCAGTTATCCTAAGAAGGGGTTCATTTTACAAGTGTGCCTTCAGGTCTTCATCCAAGTGATTCCACCTCTGCCTTCCCTCGCCACTCTCGGGTCACAGGCATGTGCTTCTCAGAGTCCTCCTGCTTGGCTGTCTCCTGTGGCTGTCGACAGGAACAATGGGAGCTCTGTAGCCTGGAATGCTGTCGGCTGCGCTGTGGTCCCTTTCCCAACACTCAAATGTGCACATGTGCCATTTCACTGCGTGCACTGTCCCCGCTCTGCAGAGCAGTATAGTAGGACCATTATGGGGCTTTCACGGGGATGATAGTAGGGGACTCTAAAGGTTGTTTCTACACATTTCTTCACAATACGAAACATTATACAGTACAGTCAGAGAGAAGCTGTTAGCCTATAACGTTGTTAGACTGCTCTCCTGTTACCACTTTATGAAGAGATTTCACTGTGTGTATTTAAACCGTAGCCATAACTCATCAAGAGCTACAAATTTAATGGCTTTGACATTTTTTACTTTCAAAGGGGTGGCTTGTTAATTTAATTACATTTATGTTAACATCTAAAAAACTAGTGATTTAAAAATTATATCTGAGGCTGGAGCGATGGCTCATTGGTTAAGAGCAAGTACTGCTTGTGCAGAGGACCCAAGTTCAGTTCCCCCAGCCGTCACTTTGGGAGGCTCAGAACCATCTGTAATTCCAGCTCCAGGGGATCTGACACCCTCTTCTGGTCTCTGTGGGCACTGCACTCATGTACAAACCCCACCCCCATACACATATACACATAATTTAAAATACAAGTATCTCAAAAGGTTGACTTCCTTAGAACTCTTGTATATTTACCTAATAGTAGTGTGATAAGAACTTTCTCTTAGACTTTTTTCTTTTATAAGATAAAATGCAAGCCTCCCATAGTAAAACAATCAATGTGTGTAGGAATGCAATGAAATAAATCTCTCTTCTACTTTATACCCCCTGCCATCGGAGAGCAATGAGGTTTTGCATATTTGCCTAGAAACTGTCAATATATGTTTATATTTTGACCCAAATATAGATAGATGCTGCCTGTATCCTGCACTGAGGATGATGTTTTGAAATTCATTTTGTAAATCATCAGGATCTTTAAACACTGACAAGGCACCACATTACTTTCCAGTGGCCATAATTAAATCAGTTTTAAAACCAGTGTTTCATGGAGTTACATCCCCCCACCCACCCACACTCCGCTTTCTTGTCTGACTCTTCGTCCTCTAGAAGATCCGCCCCTAATCACCATTTTTAAAACATTTAAAAATTTTTACTATTTTATGTGCATGAATGTTCTGCCTGTGTGTATGTCTGTGTACCACATGTGTGCCTGGTATCCTCAGAGGCCAGGAGAGGCCCCTGGAACTGGAGTTACATATGGTTGTGAGTTACCACATGGATGCTGCGACTCAGCCCCCTGTGAGAGCAGCCAGTGTTCTTAACCACTGAGCCATCTCTCCGGCCCTCTTAATCAGTCTTCAAAAAGTACTTTTGTAATTTTTCATAATTGTACATAAATTAAAAATTCATCTCCAAATTCTATATATCATAAATATATGTTTACAATGTTTGATAAGTGCATGTGCCTGTGTAGTGAATGCTTGACCTTGCCAGCTCTGCATTTCTCCACAACAGTTACTGAGGCTGACTAGACTCTGTTCCATGAACTTTGTCCAGGCAGCCAAGTTCCCATCAGCCCCGCACCGAATGAGTTTGCAATAAGCCCTGCTGTGTCTTTGATTTGATGTACCTGACCTCTGGTGGTATTTGGGTCCTCCCTCCTCAGGCTAGGACCCAAGTAGTAACCACTGAGAACTAGACGGCTTGGCGAGTGGCCATTGGGTGACCTAGCGGTAAATAAATCAGAATTATATTACTTTTCCTTCTGCTCTCCATTCTTCTAGTAGGAAAGCTGTGTTAATGTCCATAACGGTTTTTTTTTAATCTTGATATAGGTAATAATTGAAAATCCATGCAGAATTTACACAAAATGGCTATAGTTAATTTAGGGGAACATGCCGCCCTGTAAAAACTGCATTTGTTGTTGGTGACATTCACTAAGTCTCTCACATGAACTAAACTTTAGATTTGGCAGAAAGTACTTCTTTTCTTCTTCAGGAACACCATAAGTGCAAAGATTTTTTTTTTTTTCAGACTTGAACTTTGATGGACTGCTAAGGCTAAACTCAGAGCATTGTAACAAGTTCATTTCACTGAATTTATAATTGTTATTATTATTTTAGCTGTTTGGCAAATTCAACAAGCTGATGGCTATCTCCTGCCTCGTTGAGATTTTGTTGTTCTATAAACATAATACAGGAATAACTTTCTCCCTCCCATGCTCTCAGATTCATGTTTGAGGATACCTGAGAAAGCATGCATTCAGAAGCATGGAAAACATAAGTAATGACCCCGGATGCCAAGCTCCCCAGATGAGACAGAAAGCTCGCCTGCAGGAAGGCTTCAGCTCGAGGATTTTTATGAGTATCTGGGTTCAGTGGCGTGTTGGCTGTGTTAGAATACGTCGTTTCCTTCCAGGATCAGTTACTTTAAAGTCAGCTGAGAAGTGTACACCAGGCTGGAGAAAGGCTTCTTAAACTGAGATTTCCCCAATTTGGCTACTAGCTACCAAATACTAATACTAATAATACTACTACTAATACTAATAATGATGAAAGTGAATTAGACTACAGTACGTGCATTTTAGACAAAAGGATTTTTGTTTGTTTGGTTGGTGTTGTTGTTTTTGGTTTTTTCAAGACAGGGTTTCTCTGTGTAGCCCTGGCTGTCCTGGAACTCGCTCTGTAGACCAGGCTGGCCTTGAACTCACCGAGATCCACCTGCCTCTGCCTCCCGAGTGCTGGGATTAAAGGCGTGTGCCATCACCACCTGGCTGACAATAGGATTCTTATGAAAGTATAAGGCTCTTTCTAGTCTCTCTCTTGAGTGTGACTGTCCATGTTTTGGAGGGGGAAGGTAGAGGGCAATTACAAACTTGTTCTCCTAGGTGACAGATGTGACATAAACCAGAGGACTCTAAGATGCACAATGATTGGTATTCTCACTGAAAGTCACAGTGAGAAACTGCTCCTTTTTAACGTCTTGAGAAATGAAGAATTTTGTAGACACTTAACAGTGGAAGTTAAATTCCTGGGCTATCTGTGAAAAAAATGTGTTTGTAGGCATTTGGGGCCCAGGCATTCCCAACACAGAGTGCCTTGCTGGGCTAATAGAAGGCTTTTTAGTTTCTTGGTGGCCAGCCAGCCTCATAATCTTGGCCAAGTGGCACACACCACAGTGATTATGGTGTAGCCCCGCCAAGACAGTGGAAAATTGATGCCAAGTGGGATCAGGATTCCTCGTGTCGTCACTGCACCATTGAAGAACCAGCTTGTAGGCAGCTCCTGCATGGCTGCTCTCCCTCTGCAAATGCAGGCTGAATGGAGAGCGCCCAGGCAGACAGACTGTGTCTTGTTTAGGGTGGATTTTGTGGAGCTAACATGAAGACTTGAAACGGCTAGCATTGAAAATGTTTTAGAGAATTAACATCCTCCTCTCTAGCCTTACTCAGTCTTCCTAGATTTCAAACTTTTCTAAGCACACTAAGTTCCATGGTTCAATTTTCCCTTTAGCAAGATCATCTATGGATATCTAAGCCAACGGGTTAACAATGATAAGTATCAAGGAACCAAGAAGACAAGAGCAAACCTGCCCCTAGGTTCATATAAAGAAAGGAGTAATGAAAAGCAGAGCAGGAATAAAGGGAAAGTTTAAAAAAAAGATCCAAAAGATAATGAAAAAAGATGTTTTTTCAATGTAACTGACAACCCTTAGCTAGGGTAATATATAGAGTCTATACATTCTATAGATTCTAGGAAATAAAATCAGAGATGAAGGAAAGAAATATCAATGGCACTACACAAACACGAAGACCATTAGAGAGTATTATGAACAAGAATATGACAATAAACAGGCATTCTTTCTCTAACAGTGGCTGTTTTATTTTTTCAGATGTGCATTGTTTAAAGACAGCATACAAATGGCTGCCTCTCTATACGTAGTTCCTTGAACTGGGGCTCAGTAGAAAAAGACGCTCCCTCAAGCCCCCTTTTCAGTTTACTCTACATGATAAATTCACTAAGCATTTAGTTTTATAGAAGAAAGTTATTTATTGGTGAACTTCTTTAGAATGAAGGGAGATGAAACTAGCGATTGCCTCCAGCTAATTAGTATTCACCCAAGCCATACTGGTTTCCATTTTCCTTGATCTTGTTCTCTGCTGCTTGTGTTGAACTCTTTCTCCTTCTCCCCCTCCCTCCCTCCCTCTCTTTCTCCTTCCTTCACACCTCCCTCCCTCTCTCCCTCCCTCTCTGCCTGTCTCTGTCTCTGTGGTGTGTGTGTGTGTGTGTGTGTGTGTGTGTGTGTGTGTGTGTGTACTAGCGCATGTAGTGTAGAGGCCAGAGGAGGGTGTCTAGCATTCAGTGTTCTGCTACATTTTTCTCTGTCTTATTCCCTTGAGAGACAGGGTCTCTCCCTGTCCCTGGAGCTTAGACTGAAGGCCAGTTAGTCGTCTCCATCCCCTAGCATTGGGGTTACAAGTTCATGTGCCACATTGGGATTTTATGTGGGTGCTGGGGATCAGAACTCAAGTCCTAATGCTTGTGCAGAAAGTATTTTTACCCGCTGAATCCCCCTCCTGTCCCTTTCATATGTGAAAACATACCTTTTTGAAAGACAAAGCCACACACCATAGATAGCCTATGCCATCCCCTAATTATGTAGGCACACTCTGGCCTTGAACTCAACATGGTAATCTTCCCACCTCAGCTTCTACACTTCCGGAATTACGGACATAAACCATTATTCCCAACTTAACATTCTTATATTGTTTTTTTTTCATGCCACTGAAAACTCCGCCTCTTACCTGTGACTAATAAAATTGGACTATTTTTCATAGCTGTCAATTCATCTGTAATTATATTATATTACAAAGTTCCCAAACCTGGGTCCTCACTCATAACGAACTTAACATATACTTTTTGGAAAATCTTATTTGTCTTCTATACAAAGGATTGCTGTGGGTTTGTCACAGATACACAGTGTAAGGAGTTAATATAGTGGCATTATTATAGTTGCAAGCACAACCACCTCCTGTGGGGGACAATAATGACTCGGCTGCTAATCTTATCCTATTTCACTCCCAGTTTTCTTGTATTCTCTCAAAAAAAAAAAAAAAAAACCCAACATAGTAAAGATTCTTAAATGTGTGCATTTATTTTTATTATCTTTTTTAAAAAATTTTCAAAAATGTGAGCTGCATTCTATAACTGATATGTGCCACCAAGAAAACCGTAATCATTGAGGGATGAAGTTAAGCTAGATGCATGGTTCCCTGCCTCCAAAAGCAGCTTCATCCATTTCCCACTTCCCCTGCAGTGGCATTCAATTTGTTAATTGCATTGTCCTGTGAAAGGACTCAGATGTACCGCTGTGTGTATCACTTTGCATAAGTGACTTATTCCCTATGGATCTCAGCTTCCTGTCTAGTAGAAGAGAGATGTCCTAGAATTGTGATTCTCTGAGGCTGATTACCAGAATCGTTGGATGAAGTCTTAAGGAATGACCCAGGCCAGGGCTGACGGGGTAGAGCCAGGGACAACTGACGCATTTTGTAAACCTCCCAGGAGATCTCAGTGTGCAGTTCAGATTGAAAACCTCTGGGCCAGATGTTCTTGAGGCCATTTTAAAATCTGATATTATCCCTTCCTTGATGAGAATGACCATACCCGAGAACTTGCATGAATGATAAATGCAGAATGGATTCTTCAGGGACCCTTATGTAAACTTTAAATCTTTTAGAGTGGCCTCCAAATGTTGAACTTTGTTAGGAGCACATGGTATTCCATCCCACTGTCTACTGCTGCGGAGACTCTTCCCTGACAGCCGTTGTCTCCTTTTGGATGGAATGTGCTCCAGATGACTGACCTGTGGAGGAATGTGGCAACATGACAGCCAGCCTCGAAGACACATTTGGCAATTTCATATGAACAGTTCTGTGTACCAGGTGTAGAAGCAGCTTTAGCCCAGGACTTACTTCCTTGGCACAGACGACTGCCTCTTGGCTAGGGGAACTGCATGCAGCAAGGCTTCTAGGCACTCTGAGCCAAGCTCTGGCCAGCCCAGGGTCTCTTCCCACTGTGGAGTTTGGTACATCGCCCAGCTTTGCTTTGGGGGTTTTCTGTTTCATACTGATGTGGGGCCTCTGAGCGTCTCTGGGTATTGAATTGCTGATGTTACTTTTAATGGCTTTGGAGTTTCTGGATTTGCATAAACAGTACTGCCTTTGTCCTGTGGTCTTGACACAGCTTCAAAGCGTTGACCAGGCATCAAAGCCACACAAGAAGCTCAGTTTTTTTTTGTTTTTTTGGTTTTTTTTTTAGGCATCAGATTGCATTGCAGTAATGCCAGCAGGTGACTGAAGGTTACAGATCTACTTCTGGCTGGGTTTTCTGCCCATCAGAGACTAGATTAGGTTCTGTTAAGTTCTCTTGACTGTAGTTCAGGATCTCGACAGAATTTGCATGAGGTCTGTGCAAATGCTGCTGAACTGAAAAGGAACTGCTACTGTTTTATCTGAGGAGAAGGATGGTCGATCACTCACGTACACTGTGAGTGAGCCCTGAGAGAGGAAGATGACCCAGGGTCCCTGTGGGAAACATGGAAGTCTCAGTTGCCTCTGGAAATCTCATGCCCCTGGAATGCACTTTGTGAGGACTCGAACCTCATTCTTTCACGTCATTCATCAAAGTGAAGGGAGCCTTTGGCTCTTCTGTGGTGTGCAGGTGTCTGTAGTTTGGATGTACTGAGGCTCGCCTCTTAGCAGATCCTTCAGAGCTGTCACATGATGCACCTTGACCTGAGTCTCTGCCTCTGCTTCCCAGTAGCTGTGCAATTAAACGACAGGATCTACTATTTATTTCTATTGGTAGGAGCAGTCAATTTTGTTCATTTACAGTTTTTTACGTGTGCATTATGTATTTTGGTTCCTCCTCCTTAACTCTCTCCCATTTCTCTCCTGCCCCTCCCAGAGCCCCCTCCTCCTTGGAAATCCCTTTCCCCCAGTTACTAGCTTGTGTGTTGTTTAGTGTCCAGAGTTTAATCAGAGTCATCTGTGGTCCCGGGTTTGGAACTGTCAGACCACTGGTCCCATCAGTGGGTGCTCTGCTTCCCCTTCCCCCAGAATCTATTGTTTAGAGGTCAGTGGTGTGTGGTAGGGCCTGATGGGTTCCCCCCCTCCCCCCGACATAACTGACCATTAGGAGGGCCCCACTTCTGCGGGCCCAGTACCAGTATGCACGGCTGCTGTGAGGTCATGGTTGCCATGTCCCTGCCCTGCTTAGAAGATGGCATTTCACAGCCCCTCTCTATCCTCTGGCACTTACAAGCAGGGCCTAATCTTTACTTCATCTCTGACAGGAAGCGAGAGGTATTCTGCAGCATTCCATCCGAGGTCTCTCAGCACCAGTCACATTAGAGTTCCTGAGGGCTTGCTCTTTTGTGCCCTCTCTGCCTCAGGTCTACTGTGCTTGGAGATTTTCCCGGAGCTTTGCCTTGCCTTGGCAGGCTACAAGCACCTACGGATCTGCAGTTCCACTTCCTAGACCCTAAACAGAAAACACCTCACCACCCCGTCTTGTTACTTGAGAAGACACATTGAACTCTCCTCCACCTTTTTGCTGTATTTGTTCATTTGTTAAGACAGGCTCTGGCTGTGTAGCCTTGGCTGGCTTTGGAACTTGCTCTATAGACCAGGCTGGCCTTGAACTCATAGAGATCTCTGCCTGCCTCTGCCTTCCAAGTCCTGGAATTAAAGGCACACACTACCATGCCTCTTTCATTTTCACTTACATTTGAATTCTGCCATGATTTTGAGTTATCCATGTCTTGAATCCTTGGTGCCACAACTGATCATATCTGCATTAGAAAAGAGGTGTTTAGCCCTTTAACACAAGTGAAAATGCAGCTTTTAGTAACAGTGGGAGCAAAAGTCAGGGCTCTGAAGAGAAGGAACAGCATGTAGAGAATATTATGAGACGAACTCCTTGCCAGTTGGGGAAGCCATTGCTGTCAGCACCAGCGGTAAAACACTTGCTTCATGAGCGGACACAATGCAGGTGTTCTGTTACACTTGACTGTTGATTGCATTCAAAATAAGTGAACACCCTGTTCCCTAGAATGTTCCCTCTTTTGCTGTGGAAAAGACATAAATGGGAGTTTGACATTTGTGGTTGTAATGGGAAGCAGTTTGTGTGTTTGTTCTTTGTGAAGGCTGCTGGTTAGCCTTACAGGCCAGTGCCCTCTTCTCAGTCTACTATGAGAGGAAGTAGCTTATGCATTGTAAGGGTTGGAACAATGGTTCTTAACCTGCAGGTTGTAACTCCTTTGGACGGGTAGAACGATCCTTTCACAGAGGTCACCTAAGACCATCGGAAAACAGATATTTACATTACGATTCATAACAGCGGCAAAACTACAGTTATGAAATAGCAACGAAAATAATTTTATGGTTGGGGATGACGACAACATGAGGAACTATATTAAAGGGTTGAAGCATTTGAAGGTTGAGAACCACTGGGTTAGAAGAACCTGGCAGTTGGAAGTCCAGTCTCAACAGGCTAATGAGCAATGGAAAGATTTTACTTCACCGAGCTGCCATTAACACTTCAGAGATGCTAAAACCTGGCCTGCATCTCATGTCTTTCGAGACTCAAATGTAAACACCAGGAAGGGTCATTGTAACAGGAAGATCCTGCAAGAAAGTCAAATCAAGGAGGCAAAGCATAGTCTTTTTTCGGGGTGTTCTCGTTGGTGACCCCGACTTACCTGCCTGGGGTTCAGTCTCCAAAATGAAACTCTTCTTTTTCTGAGCAGCAACCAATAAATCAAAAGGCAGATCCCTCCGCCAGACGGAAGCGCCCCGAGAAAGCCCTGTTCTTGGCTGCCTCCCTCAGGCCTCTGCTCTTGGCTGCTCAGCTGACACTGTCCAGCTGCAAGCTGTCTGCCTACAGTCCTTAACGCCAGCGCCAGATGTTTGAGCCTCGAGAGGAAGATGTTTTGAGAGGGCCTTGGTAACTAATGCTGGGCCCTGGGCGTGTTAAGCAGACAGTGCGCTGGTGATTCTTTTTTTATTCTGATCTCATAGCAAGTGGGGTTTAACAGACTGAGGACAGAACCGTTTCTGCTCTGAAGTGGCGTGGATTTGTGAAGCTATGTCTCTCTTCCATGTAACCGAGCGTCTGAGATTTGATGTTGTTTCCCTGATCTGGACGCCACCTGTCAAGTTTCGGATAATGAACTGCTTTGGCATTCTGCAGCTCTGAGCTAGAGAGCAAAACTTTCCCTGTGAGGGACATGCAACCGCTCTGATGGAAGCGGCGTAGCTGCATTCAACTTTCTGAAGCAGTTTCTCCTTTTGAATCTTCAGGGTTTTCTTATTACTTACACCCCATTCCTCACTTTACTAACCTCTAAAGCTAGCTCCATTTTCCTTTTGTTTCCAAAGAGTCGTTTTCCCAAGTTGGCCTTTGTTGGTTTATTTTACCCATATCAATGGTTTGGGTGGCAGTGACCGCAGACCCTTCTCTGTCTTATTTGAAATGCTGGCAGAAAGCTGTGTGCTCCATTCACCTTGTGAAAAATGATTATGACATTTAAAAATCCAGACAGGTAAGTTCTTGTTTTCAGCAACTTCAAAAAAAAAATATTTATCTTCTTTGCTCTTTGATCCCCAGGAAGATAAAAGTTACCCATGACTGCGGTCTGTAGTTAATTTCACACTTGGTGGTAAAATCACACACTATCATTTTCAGACCCCTGAATAATCAACTGTTAACAAATGAGGTCATTTTTTGGTAGAAGAACTGCATATGTCATTGTCTCCAAAGAAAGATGAGCTACAGATTCTGTCTGAGGACACGCTTCCAAACACTTGCTTAAACTCCTGGAAGCTTAGTCCAAACCTGGCATTAATCCCACTTTGATGTTTCAAAAAACTTGAGTGTTGCAACTAAGTAGACAGTGAGAAAAAAAAAACCCAGCAATCTGTTAAGTTAAAAAAAAAAGGGACATCGCTAGTCATTTAAATAATTCTTTTAATATATAATGTCACTACATTTATGTTTCTTTGTGTGTGTATGTAGTTCTCATGCATGTGTGTATGCATGTTCATATGTAGAGTATGCGTGCATGCATTTGTGTGTGTCTGTGAACGTGTGTGTGTGTGTGTGTGTGTGTGTGTGTGTGTGTGTGTGGTGTGCACGTGGAAGTCAGATGTCAATGTTTCCCTCTATCTGTTCTCCACTTGGTTTTTTGAGGCAGGATCTCTCACTGAATGAGCCCAGCATGCACTGGGAATGCCTCATCTCTGCCCTGGATGAGATGCCACCACAGCCACCCCTCATTTATATGGAACCCCAGTTATCACCCGTGGGTGCAATGTTCTATTCACTCAGTCATCTCCCTGGCCCTGAAATTTGTATTTCTTTCAGTTCCTCAGAAGGTAGAAAGTACCGATGATTCTATTAAAGTCCTTTAAATGGTGAATGTAAGAATGTTTATTGCATGAATATTTCTTGCTATATACCTCAAAGGCCTGCTTTCTGAAAATACCAGTCTGCAGTGTGGGCTACCATGATCCTCGTGTCATGGAGTTCACTCCTGTCATCCCCACCTTGCTGAATCATGTGACTTCACAGAGGCGTTGGAAGTGGAGGTGTGAGACTTCTGGCACCAGATGATGAAAAGTAATAGAAGTGATCTCATGGTTGCTTGCTCCATTAGAAATAAAATTTTCCATGTCATGAGGACATTCAAGTAGTTCTCAAAGGAGGCCACCAAGGAGAGAATCAAGGCCTGCAGCCAACAGCCACCATCAACTTGCAGCTTATGAGTGAGCCTCTCTAATGTGGTCTTCCATCCCCTTGAGGATTTCAGGTCTCTGCAGCACCAGCGATGAGAAGGAGCTGCCTGGTGGAGGTGGTAGGAGGCAGGGCAGAGGAAGTCATGGAGAGGGTTCCTTGAGAGTAAGCATGTATAAGGGCTGTTTACCTAAGAACGGTATTGACCAGGGCACATTTGCCTTCTTTCAATTCACTGAACTCATTAGTAGAAGAATCACCTACTTTTACTCTCAACAACACAATAATATGCTTTGACATCAATTTATTATAATCTGCTGCTTATTTTCTTACAGATTTTTGCTACAGGGCAAAAGAAAACAAAGGGAAGAGCAGTAATTTATTCGCAGAGAACTCAGCTACCGCCTGCTGCGGCTATACCGTTGACTGCCCAGCTTACCGTCTGTCAGTAGAGGGAAGGAACACTGTTCACGTTGCTAGAGTTTGCAGAATTGGTCATTTCCTTCTGCAACAACCTCAGCAACCTGACTTCACAGTGGAATATTCTCAGAGGACTTTCCCTGGCTCTGCCATCACTGGCGGAATTCGGGGCTCAGAACTCATGAGAGCTCTGAGTGCCTGATTTTAAAACATGAAATAAAATGTCGTAAATACACTACTTCCACGATGATTAAAACATTTTGTGAAATCATGCAATGGGCCTAAAAGTAAGATGCAGGCTTATATCATCAGATTATAGGGAACAGAAGGCCATAAGGGCCAGTTTATGTTAGACAATATGTCACCGATACAGACATCCATGCTGGTCTGAGATGGCTAGCATTGAGCATCCAAGGCGTTACGAGTCATCTGAGTTACCACAAAATGACAGACACCAGATGGAGTACAAAGGTAAACAGTGCTGTAATCTGTTATCCAACTGCTCTGGCCAGAGTGCCCCTTGTGTATAGGATTGGCATAAATATGGCCTTGAGGTTAAGGCCTTTGCCTTTGCCAGCCTGCCTGTGTACATCTGTCTGTAGGCCATGGTGCCCTGTCATGCACTTGGGTGTTTACTGGCAGCTGACCGCCTCCTGGCTGTGGACCAGTGAATAAAGTTTGTCTTATCTGCCCGGGACTCCTAAGGTCCTTTTCAGCCTTCCGTCCCTGGCATCCATCTGTGACCCTTCTCCTTTCCTGGCATCGGAGCTTGGACCCCACACAGACCTGCCCTTATCTTCTCTCCTAAAGCGCAGGCTAGGGGTGGTCACTGGACTCATCAGCCATCCAGTAGGTAGCAGCTGCGTTTCAGGTGAGCTAATGACTCCTCTTCCATTTGTTCTCTTTGGCCATGCAGCAAAATCTATAAAAACAGACAGTGGTGTTTTAGATCCTACTTTTCATATTCACACAGACATCATGTGAACATAGTCCCCTCTGAGTGTCCCTGTTCCTTCAGGTGAAATCGAAACGCATCTCTTCATGATTAAAAAGATCTCTCAGATCGACTCTGGGCTACCTAGAGTCGTTTCTCTGGGATTTATCTCCATTCACGCTTACATTTTGGACCTCAACTACAGAGTATTGGACTCTTAAAAAAAAATCCCTATTAGTTCCAATTATTTGGGGCTTTGATTTCACAGCTAAAATTAGGAATAATATCAGAAAAAATGAAGAACAATTGTTAAAAGTAATCTCTTTGGATTGAATATTTATTTTGTGTTTCCTGGTTTATCAGTTTCTATTTCCTAATTTATCAATTAATGTAACAAGGAACATTGTCATGCCCAAGTATAGATCAAGGGAACCAATTACTGACTTACAAAATAAACAAACAAACAAACAAACAAAAAACTCTGTAAACCCACTAGCCTTGTCCTGGGGGAAAGTCTGAATGAGTAATTATTTCAGATCAGTGAGCTCATAGCTGTCTGCTTGGCAAAGCCTGGTCCTGGTTTCTTGATGAAAAATACATGCCAGGCCGTTCCTATCTATGTTTCTACTGGATCCCTCACGGTGCTACCTTAGACCCCATGAGACTGAGATTCTTCGGGTCAAAGGCATCCATTTCTTCTGCCTGCTGTACAGTGCTACCAAGAAGTGAGCGGATGCAACAAGGCAAAACTGGACCAGAGAACGATGACTCGTGTCTTTTGAAAGGGAGACACATGGTTACAGTGACACAGTGACTGTGAGAAGGACCTCAGCGGCTCCAACGGGAATGTTCAAATCCAAGATGTGGCAGGGTCTACTCTCTAACAAAATCCAAATGATGATCTGACTGGCTCTCCGCAGAGACTGGTCCACAGTGAGCTCTGTTTGCCTTTTTAAAGGCCTCCTCTACATTTGGCATTCTTTCTGCTTGCTACTGGCAGAAAAACTTTCTCCCTTCGACGTTTATTCTGGTTCCTGCCGTCTGGAGACTCCTCAAGCCTTTTAATATATGACTTTCAGAGACTGCATATTCATTTCTATAGGGGTCTCTGTGTTCAGTTTGGATCTAAAATATCACGCTTTTTCAGTTGGGTAGTTTGTGTAGTGTTACTGTTTATATCTTATTAAATATCTAGATTTTCTTTTTATTTTATTTATTTTTTATTTTATTTTATTATTATTATTTTTATTTTATTTTATTTTATTTTTTTGGTTTTTCAAGACAGGGTTTCCCTGTGTAGCTTTGCGCCTTTCCTGGAACTCACTCTGTAGACCAGGCTGGCCTAGAACTCAGAGATCTGCCTGCCTCTGCCTCCCGAGTGCTGGGATTAAAGGCGTGCGCCACCACCGCCCGGCAATATCTAGATTCTCAAGGTAAAGCGAAGGATGTGTATCGTCTTCAAAGGTCTGTAGTGTTCCTGACTATTAGCCATGGATCCATTTCCTGTGAATGCAGTCATTGTGGGGACCCGCCCTCCGTCTTGTTTTCTTTTGCTGCTGAAGATAGTTTGAAGCTTTGATTTCTGGGAATGGAATTCTTTACAGCCTTCCTAGAAAAGGAAACAAAACATAGCAGTTAGAGAGACTTAAAAAAAAAAAAAAGATAGAGTCTTAAGTAAATTAGGCTAGTGTCAAACTCCCTATGTAGCTGAGGAGGACCTTGAACTTCTGACCATCCTGCCTCTACCTCCCCAGTGCTGGGATTAAAGGTATGTGCCACCCCGCCCAGTTCATGCAATGCTGGGGATAGAACATGGGGCCTTTGCTCACAGGACACAAACACTTTGCCGTCTGAGCCATAGCCCCCAGCCTCCAGTCAGAATAATTAATACTAAAAGGTGGTCTCCTTCTCCCTCTTACAACTCTGTAGTGATGCCAGTCACCCACCTCCCAGTTGAGAGGTGGTGAGATAGTAAGAGGCTAAGTCTCTCAAATATAACTGTTAAAAAGTGACTTATTATTTTCAACATAGGTAGAAATTCATGGCAGTGATGTTCTTAGAGAGTCAGTGTTAATTAATGTTTGATAGTTGTGTCTGATTATTGCCTTAGCTAACTGCTGAGCCATCTCTCTAGCCCCCAATGACTTTATTCTTAAAATATTATTTTCTGAGCTGTTCTGTGGTACCCTGTGCTCTATAAAACATTTCACTTAATGAGGAATAGTATTTAATGAGCGCTTACTGTGCATGAATTACGATAACATTTTCCATGAATGAATGCACTCAGAGTGAGTGTATAACAACCTATGAAATGTAGTAGCCTTCCCTGACAAAGAGACTGAAGGTCCATAAATTAAGATTTCCCAGAGCCACATGCTTAGGGCACAGCATGGACCTGACATGGGGCCAGAGGCTGATTGACTGCAAAGCTAATGAAACTCCTGCTTCAGTCTCCCTGCTGGGAACATGTCACAGTGTCTTCAGTGTTGTGTGGATGAAATCTGCAAGGAGAAATGTTTTATCAGCAGTATGTCAGGCAGCTACATTTTTGTGGCATTTTTTTGACTCTTAAAATTATGGTAGATTTATTTTCCTAGTTGAAATAAATACCTTACATAATACATACTTTTGGGACCTGGGGAGATGTCTACGCAGTTAATAGCAC
This sequence comes from Peromyscus attwateri, assembly GCA_902168425.1. NCBI lineage: Eukaryota > Metazoa > Chordata > Mammalia > Rodentia > Cricetidae > Peromyscus > Peromyscus attwateri. The sequence continues at coordinate 13,113 of CABHPP010148251.1, read as the reverse complement.
TTGTTGCTCTTGCAGAGGACTTAGGTTTGATTCTAGTACTTACGTGGTAGCTCACAACCCTCTACAACTCCAATTTCAGGGGATCTGATGCCTTCTTCTGGCTTCTTCTGGCACTTCACACATGTGATACACAGATATACATTTGGGCGAAACACCCATACTCATAAAAGCTTTAAAAAATAGAGAAAAGTAGTCATTCATATTTAATCCAACATTTGGGATTTTGTATGCCTTTTTTAAAAACTGGGTTTCCCAGTGAATATATGCTTTCAAGCCTTACAAAGGCTAGATGCAATCCCACCAGGTCCTTACAGTAGCACAGCCCTCCTGACTGACACAAACACTCTTTCAGAAATTCTGTTTTCACCTTTGATTATTCACAACCCAGCTGTTCTTTGATGAAGGTTCATTGTTCGCATTCTCAGAATTAATGACAGTTAAGCCTGCTTCCAAACTGAAATAGTACTACTGAAAAAAAAAAGTAGCATCCCTGAGTTCATAGTTATAAATATTATTTTTAACACCTACCTTCATGTCCCACAACCAAACGCTTTGCAAACCTTCCAGGTGGCTGCTTTGGCCACACTGAATAGAACAATTCATGGCACAAGAGGCGTCCCTTCCAGTCTGGCAGCATAATTCCCTCCTGGACCTTTGGTGTAATTCCATGAATGACAACAGTTTTAGTCGCCGAAAATTTATAGCCATGATGTAAAGCTCTAAATCATTTTGACTCCAGTTAATTTAGCAATTATCATTTAATGCACAAGAAATCATTCTGTCACATTTTATTAACTCCGCGTGGCTCCAGAAACTACCACGTGTCTATAAATAAAGCCACTCATGACAATTTGAGGCTTGGAGGAAGAACTTATTTTTACAGCATCACCTTTGATAGTTTAAGTTCTTCAACATGCTCGCCGAAACTAATGATGACAGTCAATGAATTACAGTTAGAGTTCTAGGACGCTAGAATCCCACATGCGTCATGGCATCCACAACCAAGGCTTGGAGTCTCTTCTTAGTTTCATGCTATAGCTCTGAGCTCAATTCATCAGACTCTCTGTGCTGCTCAGGAAGGTCCCTGGGGACCTGATGACATGTCTGTCACCTGTTGATTTAGTATCACTTCTTCACATTAGCACCATTGTTCTTTCGGCTTCCTCCCTGACTTTAAACAAAATAAATTCATAGTGAGGGTCAGTTTTGACCCTGCCGGCCTCAGGGCTCAGAGCATTGCAAGGGTGCCTGAGCAGGGACTGGAGCTCACGGGCTCCATTTTACCGAGTTAGAAGATGTACAGCCATGTGGAGACAGCCTTGTATTTATCCATTTACTGACGGTATCAACTCTCAGAGTGAGTACATTGTTGCTCCCCTCTGCTTTAGAAGGCCAATACTCCAGCAAGTTCAGGGTGGAGCTGTGCTCTGAGAGCCTCTAGGGGCAGGGACTGTGGGTGACAGCATGGGTTTTAGCTCTGCTGCCATGAGCATGCAAAATGCAAGACACTTAGACATGCACTTACCATGCCTTTTTATGGCATTTCCCTTTATTCGACAGCTCCAGGTTTTACTCTTTAATCTAGAAGTTTTTCATATGTTCCTGCCCTCTGTCACTCTGTCCTTGTCTCCAATGCATGGCTCTGCTCGGCTTTTTCCTCTGTCAATCTACCCAGTGTCTATGCTGCAAGCCTTCTTTAGATGAAATTGGCCATGTCGCTCACCAGCCTTCAACAGATCTCCGAAGGTGAAGTCCAGATGACTTGGCATGGAGCACAAGGTTCATCACAATATGGAGATTCTGCTGGATTCCCTGGCCTCGTCCTTCCTTTCTGGTCCCCCGTGGCACTGCCTTCAAATGTGCCACAACTCTCTCTGCCCTCTGAGCTCTTGAACTACTGAATGCTCTTTGCTGAATCCTGATTTCCCTCTCCATCATTGTCTCTGCTCCACCTCTCGCCACAGATCTGTGTAGCATGAATTTCTAAAGGGTCTTATTAATAAAATCAAACCTGAGACCAGTTATTGGGGTCAACGCTGGAAGATCAGAGAAGCAGAACAAGCCACAGCTTCCTCACCTCCACAGTTCCTCAGCTGATCCTGTTTCCTCAGACTGGAAGCTTCTGAGTCCTCATCCGAATGGATCTCAGCTGAACTGGTGCTCGAAAGCCTGACGCTTAACCAGCTAAATGCTTCTAGTTCCTGGTCCTCACGCCTTATATATCTTTCTGCTTTCTGCCACCACTCCCTGGGATTAAAGGCTCGCTTCTTGGGATTAAAGGTGTGTGTCACCTTGCCTGGCTGTTTCCAATGTGGCCTTGAACTCACAGAGATCCAGAGGGATTTCTACCTCTGGAGTGCTAGGATTAAAGGTGTGAGTGCCACCATTTTCTAGCCTCTGTATCTAGTGGCTGTTCTGTTCTCTGACCCCAGATAAGTTTATTAGGGTGCACAATATTTTGGGGAACACAATACCACCACATTTCCCCTTATTTTGCCTAAAATTAAAAAAAAGCTTATAACTAATACAAGAAAAATTATATCCAGTAAGTATATACAATATACACAGTCAAGATTACATTAACGATGTCTAGTCCATTAACATTTGACAGATTCAGACAAAAAACTCCATTATATATATTAACAATGTCCAGTCCAGTACAGGATTTGACAATTAACCCCCCCCCCCAAAAAAAACTGAAGTCTGGGCCGAGACCTCCTTGGTGTCCTCTCCTGCACCTTCCATGTTTTAACTGTTTGTCTCTCTGCATCAGGCCCTGGCCTCAGCCTCTGAACATGATTGTTGTGTCCTCAGATTAGGCCCCATGAAGGAAGAGGCTCTGTAAACACCCGGGAAAGGATCAGTAAGTTATTCTGATACATTGTCTCCAATCTGGTTATATGTATTTCATTTTAGGATGCAGTTAAAGCCCCCAAACAACTAAGGGTCCCCCCAGCTCTTCAGTGGCTCCTCCAGTGATAAAATTAGGATCAGAATTCCTCAGAAGCAGGAAACTGGAATTCTTTCTATGAAACCCTGTATCTTATTTAGTTTGTTTGGTCAGTGGGGAAGTGTGAATTCCAGAGGGCACACGAGGAGAATTTTATGTTCATTAGAATTTCCACATCCACCCTGAAAACACAGTTTATTTATCATGACACTCGGGTTGGTAAGACAAACTGTGCTCTGTTGTTTCAGAGAGCCGTCGTGTTCACTATGAAAATGAGGTTTGAGATTTTTGTTTTTTCTCTCTTAAAACAAAGGATTTGGAAAGAGGACCCATTATCATGTTTTCATTTGGTTTAGGAGGAAACACACACACACACACACACACACACACACACACACACACAAACACACACGGGGGGGGGTTGAATTTAGATTTAGTGACTGTTGCAATCTCTCATCAAGTAATTTCTGTGTTTCAATACTGATGTGACTGTACAGTGCTTTGAAATACTTTTGAAGGCTTCTATATAAATCATCATATAAAGAGAGTGGAATTCAAAGATCAGTCACACTGCCCATCCTAAAGAAGGAGGTGGCAGGAACGTGATCAGACTGTGGACATATGGAGGACTAGACTCGGGGGGACCTTGGGGGACTCTGCTTTTTCCTTGGTTTATTATTCTATTTTTATTCTCCTTTTGAAAGAGGAACCTGGAAAATGCATCCTCAGCAAGCATGAGGAAGGCTAAGGCGTTTCCTTCTTTTCCTGCATTGTCCCTGGAGATACTGGAATTCTGAGTGACCATCCGGCATTCTGTAGTAAAAGCCAGTGTAAATGCAGAGAATTTCTAAGACTTGCACTTCCTAATCAATCCCTGCTGGTTGGGTGATATTAATAACTGCTTTATATAATAGCCTGGGAACAGACTAGCAAGCACATGGGTCAGGCTGCTGCTCCCTTGGACCTCAAGTAAAGCTGTACACATATGGTTTGGACACTTTAAAAGTAACAGGAAAGACAACAGAGAGCATTGCATGAAACCACAATGAGTCCACAGAGAACAAAGCGGCGAGGCTTGAGAATTGCAACCCCTTGGAGTCCTGCAGGAGTGCTCTGTGATGCACATTTAACACTGAGAAGCCAGGCTGGAGAGGTAGCCCATTAACTAAGATCACATACTGCCCTTGCAGAAGACTCAGGTTCGGTTCCCAGCACACACATCTGGCTGCCTACAACCTGCTACAGCACCAGCTCTTGGGGACCCGGTGCTTTCCCTGTATAGACGCTGCACTCATGCATACAAGCCCACACTCTTCCCACATGCACACGTACACACCATTTAATATTAAAATTAAAAATCTTTAAAAGACTTTTTTTTTTAATGGCAAGAAGCATGGCAGCCCATTGGAATGGAAAGTGGTTTTTAGATTCTGGCGCTCTCTCTCTCTCTCTCTCTCTCTCTCTCTCCCCGCATATGGAGTGCACTCAGCGCATACGGAGTGCACTTGCGCAGCTAGCAGCCGCCGAGAATATCAACAGTGGCTTATGTGTTAGACTCTATTTAGGGAGAGAGAGAGAAAGGAAATGCGGGTTTGGGTTTTCCTACATGGCTTTGAATCATTTCTTGAAAAAGCTGAAATAGCCCTTGGCTCCCACTGGCTTCTTTAGTACATTGCTGTCGCTGCAGAAGTTAAAACGGCCTCCTCCCAACTTCTCGTCCCTTAGCCACAACATGGTGCCTCTGGGAACTTCTGACTGACCAGCCTCCCCACTGGCCTGGTGTACCTGCCTCCCCAGGCCATTGCCAACATTTACTGAGTGGCCGTCACGCATTTCCTGGAAACCTATGATCATTTGTTCCTGCTCCCTAAAATCTAGGCAAGAGATCTTTGTCAGTGCTGTTCTGAGAGGTGACCAGGATCTGCAGGACAAAGGCTGACAAAGTCCCAAGGAACCTTGCTGCTCTCTCTTAAAGGCTATCTGGAAACTCTTGGCTGGGATACATGGCTGCTCTGTGATTTTCCTGTCTGTCTCTTCAGATAACCAACTGTTGTAGAGCCACGATTCCTGGAGCTTCTTTGCTCAGGCCTGTGTGCCTCATCCTTCTAGAAGAGGCCCAGGAGACTGATGCGAGGGCAGGTGGGAAACATGGAACCTATCTTTGTTTTTGGAGATGTCCCCCTTTGCCTGGAAATCACCGTATCTTTGGGCTTTGGTTACTTCCTTTCTCTAATGGGCTTTTTAAGTCTTGGAGTGGTTTGGAGACATCTGGCAATTATGAAGCAGACCTGTTGGTGACTGTCGCCCTCAGTGAGGGGATTCAGAGGGCCAAACACCCTTAGGGAGATCCTAAACTTGGAGCCTATGATGACGACCTGCAGAAGAAGCTAGTGGAACACTGGTTTAGTCACTGTCCTACTGCTGTGAAGAGACACCATGACCAAAGCAACTCATGAAAGAAAGTATTTAATCGGGGGCTTGCTTACAGGACCAGAGGGTTAGTCCGTGATCGTCATAGCAGAGAGCGTGACAGCAGGTGACGGGCAGGCAGGCGACAGGCAGGCACTGGAGCAGCAGCTGAGAGCTTTCATCTTATCCACAAGATGGAGGCAAAGAGTGAGCAAGAGTCTGGAGTGGGCTTTTGAAACCTCAAAGCCCACCCCCCAAGTGACACACCTCCTCCAACAAGGCCAGCCTCCTAATCCTCCCTAAACAGTTCACCAACTGAGAACCACACATTCAAATGTATGAGCCTATGGGGCCATTCTCATTCAAAGCACCACAAAGTACCAAGGGCTTTTTTGTTTTCTACAAACAAACAAAAAACATTTTATTTTAATTTATATAAATTTGAAGTTCTAACATCACTAAACTTGAGTTTCCAATTGTCAGAGCAGTGACCCTGCTTTGAGTTAGAGAACATGGTCTCTCACAATGTCATCCTTTCAAGTCACTGGATGGTACCTGTAGATGTTTAGGGACAAAACCTGGGCCCCAGAGCCAGGGTTTTTGGGGGTCCTCTCTGTATTCAGTGCTAGACAAAGGACGCTATGGCCTGATGATGTGACAGCAGCTGGCAGTGCCAGGCACCTACAGGAGTGTGGGGAATGGGCACTGTGTGTGAAAACTGGACTCACTCTCCAATGTCTATGCATTAGGGTTGCTCAGCTTCCTCTCTGGGCAAAGCCTTCAGCTCCGTGTTCACAGAATATGAGCAAGAGAAGAATAAATACAAGTTATGTCTAATAAGTCACATTAAAAAATACCGTATTCCTCACAATTTTAAAATTTCAGCACAAATACCCTTCCAGCACACTCTCTCAGTATATTAACTTTGTACATTATCACCAGTGTTCTGGGTGTTGAGAAATTTGGTGTGTGTGTGGGGGGGAGTGATATTGTCTAATGTAGCTAATATGAAAATAATCTTCAAGATGATCTGCTTATGACAGATAAACAAATCCATACATTCCCAGACAGAAGCAGAAGATAAACTGTCTCGGGGGACAAAGGGGACCAATGGGGGGGGAGGAGGAAAGAGGAGGGCAGCAGGAGTGTGGAGTGGCCCTGCTCAAGGTACATTATGTGCTTGCCTGAAAATGGCCTTGTGTAGCGGAACATAATTTACAGTTTAAATCTGAAAAGAGCACAGTGATCTCTGTTTAGAGGGAGTGGGGGGAATTTATAAAGAGGGTGGAGTGAGAAACAGAAATAATTTGAGGAGTCGCCATTGACAAGCCAGGCTGTGGGCATCAAACATCTGCCCTCTTATTTACACCTTTTCTCTCAGGAAGGGATTTGAGGGAATTAGGTTGATTACAAAAATGTCAATCTCTCATTAAAATGCTGCTCAGGAATGCTGAAACAGAAGGGAAATTTGTTCCTCTTGAGCCTCATTTAAGAAATCACATTTACCGCTGACAGCCGCCTCTCTGATCTTCATTTGGGTTCATTTCTGCAGATCTGGAGATTAATATGTCATGACTCCTAACACTGTGGTGGGCAGGTCTACACGGCTACCCTTTTCATCTACTAGATTTTATTTCACAGCTTTCAAAGGGAGATTCCTCTAACTTCAGTCTTATAAATACAGCAAAAGATGGCTCAGTGGTTAAGAGCACTTTTTCTTGCACAGGACCCAGGTTCGGTTCCCTACACTGTGGTTTACAGCTATCCGTATCCGCAGTTTCAGGAGATCTGATGCCCTCTTCTGCCCCTTCCGCCCTTCATGGGTACCAGGCATGAATGTGGTGCTCATACATACATGCAGATCACACACACACACACACACACACACACACACGAAAGATGATAGGATAGATGGTGGATGGATAGATAGATAGATAGATAGATAGATAGATAGATAGATAGATAGATAGATAGGTGATAAATAGATAAAAACAAAATAAAACACCAAAAGGCTTTCATGTGGATTATCTAGTTTTTCACTTTTAATTTTGAAATAATTCAACCGTACAAAATGCTCCTGGAATACTGCAAAGAGCTCACACACTCCACACCTGCGCTTCATCCTGTTGCTCTGCTCTTCCGTGTGTACCTTGACATAATAGTCTGCATGCCTTACACTCCTTCATCTTCAAGTGCTTTCATGTGTTTTCTCCTGGAAGCAAGAATATTTCTCACCTCTCTGCACTTTAATTCTATCAGGAAGTTTATAATATTTTAATTCGCAACCTGCATTTTAATTCCACTGATTTCCCTGTCTTGTTTTCTAGATGCTTTTCTCTTCCTGGCATATATTAATTGTGCACAGTATTGAGGATAGAGGGCAACTTCAGTGGTCAGTCCTCACCTTCCACCTTGTCTGAGACAGGGTCTCTGGTTTTTCACTGCAGACCCTGGGCTAGCTGGCCCGGGACCTTCTCAAGAGAGGGCTCCCCTTCTCACTGTAGGAGTGCTGGGATTATAGATGCACTCCCTGTCTGGAGGAAGTGAGGAGGGTTTTTAAAGAGTGCAGAGGTGAAACAGAACAGTTTGAAGAGTTAACATCAGCAAGCCAGGCTCTGGGGATCTGAATTCATGTCATCATACTTCCACAGAAATTGTTCACTCACTGAGCCCCATTTGTCAATTTTCAGAAAACTTGCCTCTATCTTGGAGTAATAACACTGAGGAGAACCTTCATCAAAGCATGAGAATACAAAACCAATGCACACAAATAAGCAGCTTTTCTATATGCTGAACATGCTAAGAACAAAATCAGGGAAAATCCATTCATAATAAATTCACAATGATAAAGTACCTAGGAATAAACAACCAAGGAAGTAAGATTTTAAGATACTGAAGAATGAAGAAGTCACCAGAAAATGGAAAAACCTCCCATGCTCATGAATTAGCAGAATTAATGTTGAAAAAAGGAAGAAAGAAAAGAAGACTATATATTTCCAAAGTGACCTGCAGATCCAGGACAATGCCCACCAAATCTCCAAGGCTATTCTTCCCAGAAATAGGGAGGAAAAGTCCTAAAATTCATCTGGGACCACAAAAGAGCTTGGCTAGATGAGGCAATCCTGAGTGAATGAACAATGATAGAGATCTCATAATTCCTGATCTCAAACTACACTACAGACCTATAGTTAAATACGGTTAAATGTGCATGATACTAGCTCAAAAACAGATGTTTAGATAGAACATGAATGAAATAGAACAGGTGACCCAGAATTAAGCCTCCAAAAATTCAGTAATCTGATTTTTAACAATTTTTTTTCTTGAGATTAATATAATTACACCATCTCCCCCTTTTTTTCCTCCCTCCAAGCTCTCCCATATAACCCTCATTGCTCTCTTTCAAATTCCTGGCCTTTTTTTTTGTGGGGGAGGGATTCAAGGCAGGGTTCCTCTGTGTAGCCCTGGCTGTCCTGGAACTCTGTAGAGCAGGCTGGCCTCGAACTCACAGAGATCTGCCTGCCTCTGCCTCCTGAGTGCTGGGATTAAAGGCATGTGCCACCGCCTGGCTCTGGCCTCTTCTTTCATTAATTGTTTTACATGCATATAGGTGTGTGTGTGTGTGTGTGTGTGTGTGTGTGTGTGTGTGTGTGTGTTCCTAAATTCATAAATACAACGTACTCAGTCTGTATAATGTTACTTGTATGTGTGTTTTCAGGGCTAACTCTGTGATATTGGATAACCAATTGGTGTGCTCTTCCCTCAGAAGGACTACTTCTCCCCCTCTCAGTATTCTTCAGTTGCCTGTGTGGGGTTGAGGCCTCGTGAGCTTTCCCCCTTCTGTGTTAGCCTGTTTATTGGTGTCATTCCTGTTCAGCTAATGTTCCGACAGCCGTGCTGGTGAGACTTCATGGCTGTGGTTTCTGACATCCCTAGGAGACACACTCTCACAGCAAACTCCCTGGTCTATGGCTTCATTCACCCCCTCTTCCACAATGGTCCTGGAGCCTCAGGTGTGGCAATTGTACTGTAGATTTATCAATTGAGACTAGACTCCGTAACTTTGCATTTAACTGGTTGCGATTTTCTGTAATGGTCTCCATTTGTTGCAAAGAGAAGTTTTTCTTGATGAGGGGTGAGGACTACACTTATTGGTGGGTATAAGGATAAATATTTAGAACGTAGTTAGGGATTATGCTGATCTACTAAAGCGGTAATTGCAGGTTCTCCTCCGAGATCTGTGACTCTATTATACCTTGGTAGTTGACTAGATCTCCAATACCAGGCATGTTTCCCCTCTTGTTGAGCAGGTCTTAAACACAATTAGAGAGCTGTTGATTATAACCAAGATATGTGTGCCACTACTCTACCCTTAAGGTTATCATGCATGCTGGTCATCATGGTTCACAGGCATCATATCACAGGCCTGTTGATTGCTTCTCTTCTTTGGAAACTTGCATGTGCCTTTTGGGATCATAGAAGCTGGGCTTGAGAGAGGAGGCTTTCAACTCAGTTCCAGCTCAGAGGCCTGTGAGTCTCTTGTCTGAAGTGCATGATGTCTTCAGCAATAGGGACTCACCTTCCATCTCTAGGGGGCCACCAAGGGCAATAGCAATGGCCTATGATGTTTTGGGAGTCTCTTGGACAACCCTAACCAACAATACAAAAGATCAGACATCTGATCTTTTTACAAAGATTCCAAAATCATACATTCAATCAAAGACAGCCTCTTCAACAAATGGTGCTGGGAAAACTGAGTAGCCACGTGTAGAAGAAAGGAATTAGATCCCTGTCACTCACCCTATACAAAAATTCAGCTCAAGGACAGATCAAAGGCCTTAATACAAGACCTGCACTGTCTTTGTTTTTTAAATAAGACATGGATCAAGACCATCTATTGTATTGTCATTCTGTCTCTCTAGTCTCCTTTAAATTGAATTAATATTTAATTTCAATCTTTTTTCTCTTTCCTATCACTGATATTTTTCAATACAATTTGATTTCTGTGGTATTTCTTTGTGACCTACTCTTCCATGTCCTCTTGGCGCTGGTATACCATAACCCATGTGTCTTTAGCATCCTCTTGGTGCTGGTGTACCACAACCCATGTGTCTTTAGCATCCTTTTGGTGCTAGTGTACCATAACCCATGTGTCTTTAGCATCCTCTTGGTGCTGGTGTACCATAACCCATGTGTCTTTAGCATCCTATCCAGAGGTTGATGATGTTAACTCTTGCTGGCAATGTTAACTCTGTTGGCTTAGTTAGTGTGTTTCTAATTTACCCACTGTATAGGATCACTTTCCTTTGGGATTGATAATGGGTCTCATTAGCAAGCAGGCAGCATTCTGTGCTTCCCTGTTTATCTGCATTAGAAGGATGCACCCTGGCAACAGTGGCTGCTGAATAAGATGAACCTCAGTATGCGGTTCAGTAAAATATAGTATTTTAGTTTTGTCATTTTTTTTTTAATGAAGATAACTTTGGCAAATGAAAGCTAACAATAGGGTGAGGCTCTTTCTAAAGTGTTTTGTCTGAGGAGCTGGCTTTGACCTGTGGACCCTGGAGATAGGACCACTTTGAAAAGTGTCACAGAGAGTCCCACCAAATGAAGCTGTTGTCTCGGTTCCCAGTAGCCACCGCCTCTCATTCTAATGTTCTTTCAAAGAGTAACAACCTATTAGGAGGCAAGTCCCCAAAACAGATAAAAGGAAAAGCCACATGACTTGTTCAAGTATTAAATACCATTTAAAAAATATCCCCAGTTTCTAGTTCTATAGAATACTCGCATGTTTTCAATATGGCATTTCACTAAGTGTAAAATAGGCTGTTATTTTGTGTATTACAGAGGAAGAAAGTTGCAGTCTAAACTGTAATATAATTCTTTCTTATCATTCAGAGTACTTATTTCATGCTTATCAAAAGGGCTCTTTCGGCGTTACTTTTAGAGGCATAGCTATTTATATCTTGTGAACACATGAAAAGAGAATATGAAAGAAGTGAGTGGACTGAGATGTGTCTGAAATGTCACAGCAGAGTCCATGTCCACAGCGTCACCACCCCACAAGCACCAGGGTCTCCTTTATATGTGACCTTATTCTCTGCTTTCTTGAGCTTAGGTGGCAGCGTTGCTAGGAAGTGTGGTCTGCTTTGGTTTCATAGTTCTCTTCTAAGTCACCGATGCTGCCTCTGACCCGATGTTACCAATCTGTGTCACAACTGTGACTCAAATTCTTTCCTTGAATGCTCTCAAAGTGCCTTTTGATGGGAAAGTTGTTTTTTTTTAAGATTTATTTATTTATTGTACATACAGTGTTCTGTCTGCATGTATACCTGCACACCAGAAGAGGGTACCAGATCTCATTATAAATGGTTGTGAGACACCATGTGGGTGCTGGGAATTGAACTCAGGACCTCTGGAAGTGCAGCCAGTGCTTTTAGCCTCTGAGCCATCTCTCCAGCCCGATGGGAAAGTTTTTTGTTTTTGTTTTTGTTTTTGTTTTTGAGACAGGGTTTCTCTGCGTAGCTTTGCACCTTTCCTGGATCTCGCTCTGTAGACTAGGCTGGCCTCGAACTCACAAAGATCCGCCTGCCTCTGCCTCCCAAGTGCTGGTATTAAAGGCGTGCGCCACCACCGCCCAGCTGGAAAAGTTTTAAAAGATCGTATTTCTTTAATGTAAATCAGAATGAGCAACCATGTTCTGTCAGCACAGATAACCAGGTCACACCCACTACCGAGTGACTGCATGATGCTGGCGATTGCAGGGTGCCAGTGAATTCAGAGAAAGCAGTCCTTAGAGTTAATGAAGTGTGACTCGTATATGGCACGTTAAAGAGTAACTGGCGGAATTAAGGGGATGGCATTATGCAAGGTTGGTGAGGATGTAGAATCAGGCTCGAGCACTCGAGCACTCGTACTGTGAACTTTCTCTTGTGGGGGGTGCTTTATAACGTAAATGCACAGCCTTCTCCCTGCCTTGATGTCCTTTCGATGCTAATCTCATAGTTCCGTCTCTTTTCTAAGAAAATTACAAGGGATGCCGTTGAAGTGTTATGAACGAAATAGGCATCACAGAAATACTTATAAAAACGAAGAATTGGAAAACAAGAACAACGTTCAACATATGGGAGTGGAGTAAGAGGATGTTCCCCCCAACTATTTAAAATGTGCTCCCTGGAACACAGGCAAATGCCCTCGCCGCAGGCTTCCACCTTCGTTAGCCACGCATGGGAGTGGCCAGTGACACACAGGAGAGTAGAATAAAGCCGGCTCCCATATGGCTCCTTCGTATAGCTCCCCTCAAACAGCATAGGAAGACCTTTTCCTTTCTTCTGTGCCTAAATCCCGAGATCGCAACCACAGATGAAAACGTGCTGCAGGGTCCTTCCGGCTTTCTCTTCCGGACTGGCTTTCTAACCTAAGCAGTGACTTGCCATTTCTGCCTTGAGCACATGGCCATGAGGAGCTGCACTTGAGCCATGGATTTTCTCCGTCATGCTGGGGATTCAGGTATGACCTGCCTCTGCTGATGAGCTTGCAGGATGGGCCCACTGAAAGACAGGTTCCGGGATTTACACAAGACCTAAGAAGACATCTGTAGGAGCAACCCCACTTGTATGAGCACCCAGGAACCAGATCTGTGTGCATGTGGCCTGTGACATGGTGAGCGTTAGTTGAGACACAGACCATGGATGGGGTCTACATGATGCTAGGACAGCATCCAGCAGAGTAACCATCCTATCAGCAAAGCCCAAGAT
>CABHPP010148250.1:0-27523 GCA_902168425.1 Peromyscus attwateri | reverse complement strand
CAGATTCTCTGTGTGATATCCATCTTTACGTGGCTTATATTTTATACTACCTTTACTGTCTCTTTAAAGACTTTATTTTTCAAAACTATCTATTTCTTTATATATCTGTACATATCACCTTTTTTGTCTCTTTCAAGCCTACGTATTTTTTTACACACATTTTAAAGCATTTAAAGTCTTGTTCCATCTGAATCTGTCTTATTGTGAACCTGTTACTTTAAACTGCAGCATTCTAAGACTGAAAAGGTGCTGTGGCTGCTGGCTCCGCCCACCTCAGCTTCCCAACATGGCCGTGATACGTTTACCGTCAGCTCTGGGAGCCTTCGTGGGTCTATGCTTCTATTAAAGCAGCCTTTAGCCCAGAAACCTCTTTTTTTTGTTTTGTACTAGCAAAGGCTAAATCCACCATGCAGCTTTATGTGCCACTTGCAGATGCCTCATTCCGGCCATACTGCAAGTCGAGCGCACACGCCAGGAACCCACAAGTAGCTCAAACCCGCAGGCTGCCGCTCATTTGAGAGAGATAATTAGGAAGCTGTTTTTAGCTCCGTTTTAGAATCTTTTCTCAGGTTTTAGGTGGAAATTACTGCCCCACGTGCTGGCGCCATTTGTAGATGTATCCAACCATCGTATAAATAAGAAACACAGAACCAATGCAAAGAAGAAAGCCAAGAGGTCAGAGCTAAGAGTCAAAACCTTACCCTTCCTCCTGCAGTGGTCCTACCTCTCCGAAGGAGCTGGTACTTCCTGTGTTAAAGTCTTTATATAGTCTCTGTTCTGCCTTCTCATTGGTTGTAAACCCAACCACAGGACTGCCTCATTACAGCCTGTCTGTATAGACCTCCAGGTGTTCTATGGTTGGTAATGAGATTAAAGGCATGTGTATCCAATGCTGGCTATATCCCTGGACACACAGAGACTTACCTAGCTCAAATGTACACCACCACTGCCCTGCTTTCCTATGGCTTGCTAATAGCTCTGACCCCCAGGCAACTTTATTTATTAACATACAAATAACATTTTGGTACAAAGAAAATATCACCATACCTCTACTTTATGGATTCTTTTTTTTTTAACTTTTTATCTAAAATATTTTTTTAAATTTTTTTTCTTTATTAAGAAATTTTCTACTCACTCTACATACCACCCACAGATCCCACCTCCTCCCTCCTCCCATCTCCCAGCCCTCCCTCCCAAGCCATTCCACATCCCCACATCCCCCAAATCAAGGTCTCCAATGGGGAGTCAGCAGAGCCCAGCACACTGAGCCTAGGCAGGTCCAAGACCCTTCCCACTGTACCAAGGCTGTGCAAGGCGCCACACCACAGGCACCAGATTCACAGAAGCCTGCCCATGCACCAGGGGTGGATCCTAATCCCCCTGCCTGGGTGTTCCCCAAACAGTTCGAGCCAAACAACTATCTTCTGTATCCAGAGGGAGGCTACTTTATGGATTCTTAAATAATATTAGTACACCAAGTGATCTCAAAGCCCTTACAATAAATAAAGTAGAACTTGAGCTGAGAATGGTGGTGCATGCCTTTCATCCCAGCACTGTGAAGGCTGAGGCAGGGGGATGATTGAGTATAGGAATTTGAAAGCAGCTTGAGCAACATAGAAAGATGACAGAAAATAAGATGCTGTCTCAACAATTAATAATTAATGTCTATATTAGTTTGATACAGTTTTTCCAAAGTCTTTTGAACATGACAGAACTTTTTTCCTTTTATTTCATATGTTCATTTACATACTTAGTATAATACATGAGTTTAAAAGTTTGATCACTTTTTCAGAGATGGTACTTCTTAGACTATCCTTCACATCTGCTCAATGGGAGAACTAAAGCATCGTTATTCCTTATTTCTTGAGCATTGTTGTCATCCTCTGAAGAGTCAACAAGTCACATCCAAAGGGTAGTCATTGTAACCAGTAGCCACTATTTACCTCCCATTGCAAATGGCAAATTCATCCCTGGGCTCCTATGACCCACAGATGCCATGAACCTCCCAATGCTCTGCCCCAGCACAGCATTGGTGGTAGCTCTGGGAATGGTACAGAGACCAGATGTGGAAGAAATGGTGACCACCCCTCAACTTCAGCAAGCCCTGATTTTTTTTTCTTACAACCTTGTTCTCCTGTCTGCTCCACTTTAAGAATAGCTATTCACATCACACTATAGATGGTGGAAAAGATGGTGACTTAGCAAGTAATGGAAACTACAACTTCAGATGCCTAGGGGAGAGAGGTACCAGTGGAAACCCATGATTGTCTAAGTTACTACAGCCAGATAGTGATGCCAAACTTGTCAGCCACTGAGTCCTTTCTCCAGGTTCATGAGTTAAGAGCCTGTACCCATGCTTACTGTATCTTACAAGTGAACTGCAGTGTTGGAACTGCAAGCATGGGTGTAGTAAAGAACAATTTAGTCTTGAAACTGGAAAGATAAAGGTAAAATTGATACCTGGCCAACAGAGCTCTTAAACCTGCTCCCAGACCTCCTGGAGTACAGCAATCAGAACAAGACTGCAGATGTCTCCTGATGAGAAATGTGGTCCCTTAAAAAGACCAGTGTTGTCAGAGCAAATCCCTAACGGGCATCGAGCAGTAGAAAACATTGGCCACACAAAGCATCTCTGAGAGACAGTTTCATGTCTTTGTTTTGTTTTGCTTCTTGCTTTGTTTTTGAAAGTCCCTGTGGCCCAGGGTTTTCTAGACTTCATTATATACTCCAAACTGGGATCACTAAGAGATCCTTCAGTATCAGCATCCCATATACTGGAGGTATCGGCCTGAGATGCCGTTCCCAGATTGATGCCTTATTCTTTCTTTTCTTGATGCCTTATCCTTAAATACATATATTTTTTAAGTTCGAGAGAGAGAGCTGAAACAAACACATAAGAGTTGACTTCCAAGAGATGTGTGTAACTAGAGTACAGTGGAGACTCAGCTTACAATCAATCAGACTAAGGGAATGTTTGAGTTAAGGACAGGGAATCACTGGGAAGCTCCATGGGAGTGCAAGACAACAATCTATAACCCCATAGATAATCAAACTGCTCACTTTAAAGCACAAGTTGTTCCCAGAGTCAAAGCTTCGGACCTAGGGCTGTGGTTCTCAACCTGTGGGTCTCAATTCTTTTTGGGGGTCAAATCATCCTTTCAATGGGTCACCTAAGATCATTGGAAATATCAGACATTTACATTATGATTCAATAATAATAGCAAAGTTACAATTTTGAAGTAGCCATGAAATCATCTTATGGTTGGGGGTCACCACACCATGAGGAGGTGTGTCAAAGGGTAGCAGCGTTAGGAAGGTTGAGACCCGCTGAGCTATGGGCTAAGCTCTCAGAGAAGGGAGTGCTATGGAGGAGGAAGACAGCAACAGTGTGCTCACTGGAAATCTGGAAAGCCCCCAACAGAACAAAACTCGACCCTTAAAAAACTTAATCTTGTGCCCTGATCCTCAGCATCTTTGTCTCATTCAAAACTTGGACTCCCTTGAAGCGGTAGATTTTTTGAATGTGCCATAATTAAATATTTGGGGAGCGAGTGAAAGGAAAGCATTCCTTGTTTATGACAAAATTGTGTGATGTTCTGAAATGTAATTAAAAAGTAGAAATACCAGCTTCTGGCTGTTTCCTGTTGCTTTAGTTTGATCCCATGTCTATGGATTCTTGGGCTTCTTTTTCAGCATGTCATGATTTTGAGACTAGCTAGCATGCAGAGTGACCCTCAATGCACAGTACTTCAGCAGTACACACGTCTAAGATGACAGCGTATTTCTTGTGGTCAATCACATGTTATCTAGCCTTAGGAATCGGTCATCTCGCTGCTCTTCAGACCCTATCCATGATCATCATTCAAGTTTGCAGTCAGATCAGCCCTCTGATCCTGTCCAGGGCAGTTCTGGAACACTTACACCATGGAAATTGTTTCCTATTTTGTTCTCTGAGCCTGGAACCACATCAAAAGTCCCTTGGAGGTTATTCAGGCCGAGATCAGTTTTAGAAAAGGTATTTGCTTGTCCCATATCTGCCTGACACATTTCCAGTTCAGCAAGCTTGCCCTTTCTGTACCGGCTTTGAATTTTGGAAAATTCAAAGTTATTTCAGTTCGTAGCTATTAATTGCCATAGCAAGACATTCATTCTGATGAATGTTTATGTGAAATCAATTTTGAGTGTTGAAATTGCTTAATAGTTAAAGTTGCAATGCTAGTTTTATGGTGTGACTTAGGATAAGTTTCCATTTGTTTGGAAAGTCTTAACAAAAGTCATAGGTCAAAACTAACCAAGTTGAAATGTGGCATTTCACATCCTTACCTAGCAGGGGATATACCATGATCACGAATGTGGTTTTTCCCTAGGCAGTCCTCATCCATTGCATTCTGGATCCATTGCTGACCCCTGCAATTTCTCCAAATGTGGGAAAATCAAATGCATTGATTTGTGGCAGTGGGTGACTGAGTTCACACTTCCCCCTGAATAAAATAAAGTAAACATGGCATTTCTACACATCCTAAATTATCTCTACGCCCACATTTTTACTTACATAAAAATAAAAGAAGACCTGCCATTGCAAACAGAGATGTTTCACCATATTAAAAGAAAAAAAAGATCTATTGAAAAGTGAAAGTTACTTCTGGGCTACAAAGGACAAAACCTTCGTTCTCCCTGCACTGAATTAGACATCCAGTACCTGACTGCCTGTTGAGTTTTTATATGCCCATCACATGGGTTTCCACTCTCAAATTATCCCAAGTACTGCAGTTAGCAGATTGACATATCAATTATTATTGAAAGACTAATTTTTACTTGAAAATAAAGTTGAAAGTCCATAACCATGACTACCATATTCTAACCTAGATCTTTGCTGTGATAAATCTTTATTGTAAGATGTGCTAAATGGTAAGACTTTATTATATTGAACAATGCTATCATGTTAATAGGCTGTCATGTTTTATGAAGATCAGTTGTCCTCTATTTCTTCTTAATTTGAAATATAGTTCCCAACAGGAAATTTAGAAAATAGGGAAAATAAAAAGGTAAAAGGAGTCACTTTGGATTAAAGGTGGTGAGAGATGTGTTATTCAATACTCCTAATTAAATACTGCAAACATTTGCCAAGTCATATATGCATATGCTGTTAACTGTATTATTATTATTATTTTTTTTTTGGTTTTTCGAGACAGGGTTTCTCTGTGTAGCTTTGCGCCTTCCCTGGAGCTCACTTGGTAGCCCAGGCTGGCCTCGAACTCACAGAGATCCGCCTGCCTCTGCCTCCCGAGTGCTGGGATTAAAGGCGTGCGCCACCACCGCCCGGCTAACTGTATTATTATTAACCACATGTAGTGGGTCCTTTCCTTGCTAGTAGGCATGCATACTGTCCTCTGTAGCCAAGCATAAAGCAGTGTTTGGATGTGTAGCTTAGTGTTAGTCGCTGGCAGAGGTGATCTGTGTGCCAGTTCATCTGGACCCTTTGTCCTGATTTCATTTATGTTTTCTAACCACTCACATACACTGTTTGCTGGTTTATTGTCATTGCTCAGAAGTAACCTGACATCTGTGCCACTAGCTGCCCTCTTCAAAGCCACACTACACTTGACACATCAGTTGGATTTTAGCAACCCCAAATGGTCCTCTGACTTTTGGGAGGATCCCAACTTGGCTTGTTTCCACACGAGATCAAAGGAAAGGAACTTTTGACTATACAGGTATCAAACATCTTCTTTGGCATAACATTTCCAGTCCTTAAAAATGTGCTTAGATTATTTTTTTCTCCACGTTAGAGATTGAAGCTAAAATAAGATGATATTTTGACACCTGGAGACAGGTAGCAGTTTGAAGGCTGGATGCTGATTTTTATGAGTAAGTTCAAAGAACTAATGGGCATGGAAACAGATTCTCAGGCCTACCATAAATTAGCACCGGTCTCCTTAATGTACTTGTGAACTATTCATTACATGGAAACAACATGATGCCTGACCTTGTAGATCTTGTCCCAGACAATGTCTTTGAAGTCACTTCATTCTTGTTCCTACTTCAAGTATCTTAGACATGTGTCTTTATATAGTCCTCTTGAGGGTAGGGACCATATCTGAATTCCTTCATGTGTTTTCTAGCGCAGAGAACTCTGAATATTGAAAGATGGGTCTTACATGGGGGCAGGGGGAGTCATTAAGAAGTGTGCTGGGCTCTACTGACTCCCCAGGGGAGACCTCGATTTGGGGGATGTGGGGATGAGGGGTGGCTTTGGAAAGAGGGCTGGGGGTGGGAGGAGGGAGGAGGGGGGAATCTGTGGATAGTATGTGGAGTGAGTAGAAAATTTCTTAATAAAGAAAAATGAAAGAAAAAAGACTATAGCATAAAATAAAAAAGGAATTTATATATGAAATACTACCCTGTTTTGTTTCTCTTTTGCTTTTTCATTGCAAAAGGATTACATGAATTTTTGTTCACTCTAAGAGTTTAAAAATAAGTATACACAATAAAACTAAAACCCTTGCCTGTATATTGTGAATATTTGCAATGTGATACATAGTTCTTGGTTGGTTGGTTGGTTGGCTGGTTTTTGGTTTTTTTGTTTTTGTTTTTTAGACAGGGTTTCTCTGTGTAGCTCTGGCTGTCCCAGAACTCCCTTTGTAGACCAGGCTGGTCTCGAACTCAGAAATCCACCTACCTCTGTCTCTTGAGTACCAGAATTAAAGGCATGCACCACCATGCCTGGCCCATAGTTCCGTTTTAAACTTGCATTCTTGATTTTAATCCTATTTATTTAAAAGTGTTGGGCTTTCAACACAATATTACTAGATTTATATAGCACTTGGCACAATTTAGAATTTCTTTATTTCTACATAAAATTTTTAGGGAATAAAGAGAATGTATGAAATGCTTTTTAATCTGCAGAATAAGCATTGCTCTTTCCATCACATTATTGAATGCTGCATTTATTTAGCTATTAACCTATATTTATGATTCGATGGCCTTTATTATATCTTTGTTTATTTTATGCATATGTGTGTATGTGCATGTATACATACATGTGTGTCAATCAGAGAAAACATGCAGAAGTCAGTGGTCTCCTTCCATTCTGTGGGTCCTGGGGAATTGAATTCAGAATGTCAGCTTAGTGGCAAGCTCCTTTACCCACTGAGCCATCTCACAGGTCCCTTCAACCCAAACTTTACAATCAAGTTACAAAAAGAATTTTAACGTTGAAGGTTGCTCCCCATAAAGAAATTTTCTATCTTAATGTAGGCATAAACATAATAAAACAATGTTAAATATACTTGGCAGTTTAACAAACATTGAGCATGTGATTAATGCCAGAGTGTATCCCAAACACTCTGTATCCAGACCTCTGACCTCTGAAAATGGGCAAGCAAGAACTACTAATGTATTCAGTTCAGTATGTTACCCCGCAGATCCCAATCTGCCTTCACCTGCTCGTGATGCACCTCAACTCCTGAAGTATGACAGTGTGACTTTATGCATACTTGGGACAAGCCACTCCAGGGAGCTCAAGGATTACTGGGTTATTCCAGCACAGACTACCACCTTGTTGATGGAAACGCACACCCTGCAGCTCCCCAGGCACTGGTCTTGCTCACCTCTTTCTGTTGCTCTGCCAGACACATGTTTTCGGGCACACATCTATACAGTTCTCTGCAGATTTATTATGTCCTTTCTGTACTGACGGCCACTGGGCTTCCAAAGCCCAGGCTCCAATGAGCTGGCCATTTGGTAAAACGGCTTTTTCTTCAACATTTGCTTATACTTTGTTTGCAGACCATGGAACTCAGTCAGACAGCTTTACCCTTTATCCATGAACTGTGATAAGCTATATCTGTGGTCAAGTAGAAAGCACAGCTATGTTTTTTTTTCCCCACAAGTCTATGTAGCCCTGGTAACTCACAGCCTGGCCAGAATGTCTACCCATCAATAGGTTACATAGGCTATGTATAACAAGCCCTCAGCACAAACCTGGGGCTCACCATAAAAGCACACTCTTATTCAATCCATATTTTCCTCCTGCTCCTGATAGACCCTGATTCAAGATGAATGCTTATCAAATCTGATATATAAATATACTGTTGACCATCAGGATGAGGACGGGAGTAGAACTGTTCCCTAGACATTGGGTTATAGAGACATTAGGGGAAGATATCCCTGGCTGGCATGTATCTGTGAGGAGCAGAGGAAAACTGGTCTGAAGAGTCATGTTTCTGAAGGACACTGTGAGATTCAGAGAACACAGCTGTACCTGGGCCTTAGACAGTGAGCCTTGGCTGTGGCTGTGGCTCAATGGCTCTGAGTGCTTAGCATGTACCAGGCCCTGGGTTCAATTTTAAGACTAGACACACACACTCATGCACACTCACATGCACACACCCACACATGCACACACACACACACACACACACACACACACACACACACACACGCATGCACACGCATGCACCCCACATCACAGATAATAAGGCTGTGGAAAGATGAAGATCACCACCATTTCTGCTGTTCT
The DNA here is from genome assembly GCA_902168425.1 of Peromyscus attwateri. Classification (NCBI taxonomy): domain Eukaryota; kingdom Metazoa; phylum Chordata; class Mammalia; order Rodentia; family Cricetidae; genus Peromyscus; species Peromyscus attwateri. The sequence continues at coordinate 19,002 of CABHPP010148250.1, read as the reverse complement.
GTTTCCACACAGTCTACCACCCCCCTACACACAGACACACACACACACACACACACACACACACACACACACACACAGAGTGAAGAGGACTGTGTGAGAAAATGAAAGACGCAAACCTCCTCACAAAGGTTTTCATTTTGAGGAATGGGTTAAGTCATGATGAATTCTGAGGCCAGACGTGATCATACTGATGGAAAGACAGTTCATATAGAAAGCCCACCCCACAACCACCAGCGCTTTTTGTTCTCAAATGATCATGGTTATTTTCCTATATTGAATCTTCATTTGTTTGTTTTTTGAGACAGGGTTTCTCTGTGTAGCCTTGGCTATCCCAGAACTCAGGTTGGCCTCAAACTCAGAGATCCGCTTGCCTCTGCCTCCCAGTGCTGGAATTAAAGGTGGGAGCCACCACCGCCTGGCCCTATATTGATTCTTAACATGAATTTTGGAATTTGACATGCATCCCTCAATTTCACAGTACACTTTAATCGACTGTGAAGCCCTGACGTGTTTTATCTCTTCATTTGTCCATGACTCATTTGTGTCTCATTGACCTTGTAATGGAGTCTTCACCTGCAGCCGGTAGATCATTGTTGAACTTAGTTATTTGGTATTACAAGAGATGTTTTTAATATATTTTCTTAATTATTGATAGACTATGGAAAAGATTTATCATTTTTAAGCATCAGCTTTAGAATATTTGATCATTTTTAGTAGACTCATTTGGGTTTTCAGAGTAAACGATTATATATTTCCACATAAAGCTTTGGTAATTTCCTGTAATGAAATATTTCATAACATTGAAGTGTTTTTCTGTCCCGAAGCAAATTGTACTGCTAGTAGTGTGGCACATACTACTACAGGGTACTTTAATGGATTTAATTTGCAGTAGCAATTTTGAAGGATTTTTTGTAGATATATGTGTGTGTATACATATATATATATGTAAATCAAGACTTAAATAATTCTCTTTATTTGTCTGCATTCAGAATTCAGTATCAAATCAATAGTGATTTTACAAAAAAAAAAAAGGAGTTTGTAAACCTAATCTTTTATTATTACCCAAAAATAGTTTTCAAAGTCAAAACAAAGTGAACTAAGTGTGGTTGGCCCAATCACTGACACGGCCATTCAGGAGTCCATTTCAAACGACATCTGACAGAAACACTGGTAGTTCAGGAGTGTTAATTAGCCTGGCCTTCCCAAACTGCTGGGAGAAGCTGTCATCTTATCTCCCTTTCTCCAAGATTAATTTCAGCTCTCTAAAATCAGAAGTAAATTATCAAGTTTCCCATTGAGACAAGGCAAAACAGTGACACTACCTTTAGGTGAAATCTGTTTATCTCAGAGATACCGAAGTACGTATCTTTGGATATTCTATCTGCACATCTACTTAAGATTAGCAACATCAGCCTCAGGTATTAAAATCATGTTTAAAGCACGATAGCCTTGTGTATTATGATAGACTCATTTCCATTTTGCTTTTAATGAGCACATAGACCATCATGGCAATTGCAGGAGCCAAACTTAAGAAAAAATATTTAAAAACTGCCTTTATTTTGGCTGCACAACACTGGAATGAGATTATTTCCAGGTTGCATGTCATATTTATGCTTAAACGTTTCCTTATATAAACTTCTAGAATATTGTTCACTAATGTTACTCGAGGACACTCCCCTCCAAAATACAGAAGCTCTTCAGGGAAGTACCGGTGCCTTCGAAGGCCTACCATCCTTGAGTGCTGACATAACCACCTTGGGGTGGAAGGAACCTTCTATGGAAGTAACATCACTCTTGAGACCCAGAATGTCAGCCCGGGTTTAATGGCAAGCTAAATCACAATCCACAGGGATTCTTTGTCACAATTGGATGTTTTCACTGTCCTTCCTAAGAGTCATCTGATCTAAGGGCCTAATAGAAAAAAAACCAACTTCTCATGATGGCGATTCTCATAGAAAGCAATTCACACCCTAGGGTTTAGCAAGGGCTACTGGTTTTGAAATATATTACTGATACCTTTTTCCCTCAAATTCTAAAGTCTTCCTTTATTTCACTGTCTTAAAATCATGCACATTGATTATGTTTTTTTAAAAAGTCAAGATGAAAATTTAATAGAATACATTAAACCCACATGGAACCCTTACACAGAAAGTCATTCTGTTAACATTTTGGTACATATCTTTACAAAGTTTCCTCTCAATAATTCTTCTAAAATAGTTTGTGTTTACTTAAAGTGTGTAACTACAACATTCATTCCCCAAATACGTGGGGGTTTCCCCCAAAATATTCTGTTTTGTTTTCAGGAACTGTTTTCATTGCATTTGTTTTCTTAAATGGGATCAAATGATACGTGGCTTAATTATTATATTACCCCTAAAAGAATAGAAAAATCTATGCGACATAGTATACTTCCAGTTATCATCAGAGAGTACTTTCCTGTGTCCCCAGGACTTACAGAAAAACAATGTATTAGGCCTGCATGGTGAACATGGTGAAGTTCTTACTTCATTATTTGTAAAGACCTTCAAAACATCATCACTAGAATTTTTTTTCCTTTCTCTTGTCCGACTTCCCAGAGACCTTATCCCCTTCCCAGTTTCTTTCTTGGTCCCTACTTTACTTCCCCAAACCTTCAGTTCTGACACTCTGAGTTCTGTTTGCTCAGAAGCAGAAGATAATGATTTAGGCCTCCACAAGAACATGTTTTGTAAAATGTAGATATAAACCATAAATATGTCTTATGTATGTATGAGTGGATATTTACAAAGTAGCCACAAGTCACACAAAAATGGTGATATGTAGAGAGAGAACTGAGTGGCTAAGGTAGGAAAGGAGATGGTGAGGAAACTTTTTTTTTTTTTTTTGGTTTTTCGAGACAGGGTTTCTCTGTGTAGCTTTGCGCCTTTCCTGGAACTCACTTGGTAGCCCAGGCTGGCCTCGAACTCACAGAGATCCGCCTGCCTCTGCCTCCCGAGTGCTGGGATTAAAGGCGTGCGCCACCAACACCCGGTGGTGAGGAAACTTTTGATCGTAAGCTCTTTAGGCTTTATGAATAGAATCTATTCAAAATAAATGTTTGAAATAAAGGCATATGTGCAAACAGAAATACATGAAGCTTAAAGCATAGGCTATTTTTGCAGGTTCCATGATTTACTAACTGTCCAAAGAAATGCAACTTCTAACTATAACACTATCATCTTTTGGGTGAGGAGTGGAAAAGTACTTTTATTTTCTCTGAAAATAATGTGAGTTGCCATTTTGTTCCATGACAGACTCAAAGTACCAAGTTTGAATCAATGATATGGAACCTTCAACATTGTCTGCTCTACTGTAGAGAGATAATGTCAAACCATATGCAATTGCTTCTGGTCCAAATACACATGTGCTTGCGTGCGCGTGCACAGAGAGAGAGAGAGAGAGAGAGAGAGAGAGAGAGAGAGAGAGAGAGGGAATCTGGTAGAGGCATCACATAGAACAGTTCCACAGTCTCACTGGGAACAGAAAACTCGAAGTGTGAAAAGTGGCAAGACTTCTAACTTCTGCTTTGGTCTATTTTGAAACACAGGTTATACTGGTTCTTTTTATGTAAATCGTCTCTGAACCCTTTAGGCAGCATCTGTGTGGCAACAATGCAGTGCAAGCATGAGAGTCGGTTACATCTGTCTATGTGGAGTTCAAATAGCTATGGTTTTGCACTCCTAATTCCTTCTTCTTTATTTGCAGGTAGTGAAATCAAAGTTATCCAGAGAGCACCATGTTATTAAGATGAAAAGATCTGAGAACCACATTGTGGGGAAATACTTCAGCAGTCAAAACAACCTACATCAACAAAATTCTGTCCCAAATGTTCATTCACCGTATCATGTCAGAGGTCCAATAAATCAGGTTTGTTCTGAAATCCTGCTCAGCAGGATGTGTGCAAGTCAGAGGTCTGCGCAGGCTCCCTGAAGGAGCGCTGAGTTCAGAGTTAGAGATAAGCCATTCACCTGGACAATGGTCTGATAACCAAACGTGCCTCACACATGCTTTGCAATGGTTGCACACTCACCAGTGCAAGCAGGCACACCAGAGCACACAGCTTACAAAAGAGCAACGACATGTGTTTTTTTACAACTGAACAGTCAAAAGTGATCTTGGGCATCCATCCGTTGGCTTCAGACCGAAGGACAGAATTATAAGGAGATCATTTGAAATGTGATCACAACCTACCTACGACCATGTGGACCAGATATTGCATTGCAATGATAAACAAAATATGGAAATGTAACAATGTGAGGCTAGAGTAATGCCGTTCCTGTGCTATGGTCTCCATAGGCGCACTACAAGTGACGAAGAAGCAATTACATTCCACCTGGAAGGAGGGATAACACTTAAGTTCTTTACAAGGAGAAAACGGGGTATTTACGGTGATTTGAGCTTTGTGGATCTAATGCTTATGAAAAACATTTCTTCTTACACTTTTAAAAGTTTATAATGGAAGGGAAAGAACCGGAGTGATGCTCTACAGAGGAATTCAAAGAGATTCTCCGCAAGTGATAAGAAGTGATACTGTATTCAACTCCGCACTCCTGTGAGTTCCACAAACATCCCTCTACCCCAAACTGTGAGCTTGGATGCGGAATGCAGTCTAAATTGACGATACACATAATTTTAAACTGCGGAACAAAATAAAGCTCCCCAAGTGTTACTTTGTTATGTTTATGGATGCTATCGCTGAAGAAGCTTTCACTTGCCCCTACAGATGTATCTCATTAAGACAACGGTTACATTTCAGATATTTTTGCAAAGGATTGCAGAATCTCAAATGTATAAGCATAAAGAATTTTCTATGTATCCACAAATAGTACTATGTGACTAGTATCTGTATTTTTATTTGAACAAATGTGTTTAATTCAAATTAGAGTAGGTATACAAATATTTTTATGAAAATTGTGGCATAAGTAGGAAACATACCTAATTCTAGTATTGAAAACTTTCACTTCTGTCTTTTTAAATACAGAATGGTAAATTGCCTTATTATACAAACTCCTTGTTGTGAGATAATATCTCACAGCTATGGTGAGTTTTAAAGGATGATTTGGGGGTGAGAAGAAGAAGCTGAGAGGCCTAACTCAGCATATAGCTAAGATCGCTAAGTGTACAAATACCTCAAGTTCATTGCCATATAAAAGAAACTATTTTGTTCTATTGACCCATCAATTATTTAGAATGAATATCCACCTTCTTCAAATACTCTATTTTTATATCTATTTTTATAAGAACATAAACATGAATTTATATTTAACTGTATTAAATTATATTTAAATATGACTATCATTTGACATAAACAACATATGCATCTAGAAATCGATTCTTTTGAACAACGGTACCAAATTAACTTAAAAATGAAATAGTTTGTATACATGCATCTATATACAAACACTGTTTTTAGATGTTCCGTTATTTTTGGTGGTATAAAATATTAGCAATTGATGCAGCTGCTCCATTAAATTTTAATTCATTGCATCTTCCACAACAGTATTACAGCTAATGCTAGCTTTTTGTAACTCACTATAAGTGTCAATGTAAAAACCCTCTCTCTGACTTGAGTTAGTCTGGCATTTTCCTCTTCACCATTGAAACAATACTAGATGTTAGAAACAATTGTAGTGTATTTTCAATAAATGTCTAACTGGTAATCATCTGTGTTTCTGTGTTCAGAGAGGATCTTTTACCTTCCCTCTTTTCAAAAGTTTTTAGATTTATTTATTTTACTTTATGTATATGAAAGTTCTCCCTGCATGTATGTATTGTATGTGTACCACATGAGTTCCTGGTGCTCGTGGAGGTCAGAAGAGAGCATTAGATTATCTGGAACTGGAGTTACAGAGGGTTCTAAGCCACCGTGCAAATGCCAGAATCAAATCACAAACCTCTACAAGTCCCCCTAACCTCTGAGCCATCTCTCCAGCCCCTTAGCTTCTCATCTGCTAGAGTTACACAACCACACAAAGAGTGCCTACTGGGAAGGTGTATTGTCAAGTGGATTCTCATGCTGGAGCAGGATAAGCAGGATGAAGCACATAGTCCCTTCAGCTCTGACACTATCTCAGCAATGGATGGGATGAACTCTCTGTTGTGACCAAAGGTTTTGAATGTAGTTTAGTAGTAAGTTTTTTTTTTTTTAACAGAAGGCACTGAAATTCTAGTGACTGATTCCATCATTTCTTAACTGAGGAAACTGTATTTTGCATTGGGTAAATAGATGTGAATATGTGCCTTTACAAACATATTTCTCCATTTTAGAACATTTTAATTTGAGCAGGGGAAAATAGGAGTAGGCCTTTAAAAACATTTTAAGTGTGAAAGTTACAGGAAGTGTATTGTTTTGAGTAAGAATTGATCGGCATCCAATCTAAACTATACTTAAAACAAAACATTTATAATACTAAAAGTCAAGAATAACTGCAGAAACATTTCCAAACTGCTCTATTGACACTGGGAGGGAGTGAGGGGGTGTACCTATGTGTGCAAGGGAGCACGTACATGTGCATTGTGTGTGTGTGTGTGTGTGTGTGTTGTGTGTGAGTGTGTATGCGTGTATATTGTGTGTATGTGTGTGTTGTGTGTATGTATGTGTGTGAGTTTGTATATGTATGCATGTGTATTGTGTGTGAGTGTGTGTGTGTGAGTGTGTGTGTGTGTTTTAAAGGTGCAGTATACTGTTCACCTGCAACCAAGCAGACCTTATAGAGATGCCAAAATACATTCACCCTTTCTTGCTGAGCTGGTTTACATTAGAGTCATCAGATCTTTTTTTAGTCTAGTTTCTTTTATGTCCATAAGTCTTCCCCACAGAGGACTGAGTTTCACTTAAAGCACTGGGAAAACTTACTGGAAATAATTCTAACGGATACAAGGAAGACAATAAAACCCAATGGTATCCTGCATCTTGAGTTTGTCCCTTTAGTTCCATCTCACTGAAAAATCCCAAAGAAATATTTTTGTAAATGGGTCCAAAATTATATTATCCATTAAGAGTTCTCTTCACAGATCTAAGGCTTTGAAATGAAAGGAGAGAAGAGGCATCTACTGCTACAAAAGCTTGAGCCAAGATCACACTAAGCATTGTCCTTAATTTAAGCAAATGCTGAAACAAAAATATAAGAAAATCACCAACATCTATGCTAGTACCGTTCACTTAAAATAAGCAAATGCAACAATAACTTCAAAAGCATGCATCCCAGCACAAAGTAGCAGCACCCTGTGTCCACAGCTTTGACTGGATCAAGGAATAACTGCCCTGCAAATGGTACTCTGACTTTTGTTGTTGTTTGCTTGCTGGATTGCTTGTTTTTGAGACAGAGGCTCTATATGTAGCCAACCCTGGCCTGAAACTCAAGATCCTCCTAATGAATGCTAGGGTTACAGACATGAATCATCATGCCTGACTTTATTTTTTATATACATTTAAATTTCAAATTCTTTTGATTACTCTTGGAAGTGAAGGCATTTTTGATAGATCATATCAGCTTAGGGAGTTGATCCAGAAGTTGTCAGAAACCCCCCCCCCCAAAAAAAAAAAACCTGCTAAAGACAACAGGATCTTGAGAATGCTGGCAAACTAGACTCTGTGTTTGGCTAAGCTTCCAAGGTTTCATATGGTCTGAGAGCCTTTTATCATGTTTTTATTGCTGCAATAACCGCTATTATCAACTTCCATATTCCTCTGACCATCCACTCACTTGGTATATGGGCAGACAGATTCCTTTTCTCCTCACCAATACAAACTATGCTTCTAACAGCACAGTCTGATTCTTTTCTTTATGTTCCCTGAAAATTAAAAAATTTGCTTTGTGGATCACAGATCACTGAGCCTTGGCACACACAATAATACACAATCCATTTGTTCACTTTTACAATTTATCAATGGTAATCTGTGAGTCTACTTGCAACATAAGTCAGCGTAATTCCTTAACACTAACAGAAAGAACAACATAGCTACATTTAGAGAGAGCATTACAGCAGATCCCTACCTGATGGCAATATTCAAGTAGGTTAGGTTTGGAACATAGCTACATTTAGAAAAAGCATTACAGCAGATTCCTACCTGATGGCAATGTTCAAGTAGGTTAGGTTTGGAACATAGCTACATTTAGAAAAAGCATTACAGCAGATTCCTACCTGATGGCAATGTTCAAGTAGGTTAGGTTTGGAACTTGATTTATGCTGACTGGCATCTTAACTAATACTGTAGGCTTCTGCAAAGAATTGTTTTAATTTAGTTGATAAAAAGCTTTTTTCTAACACTGTAAAATTCATCTGGGAAAATTACATTTTAGATTAAAAGTTATGAGAAGGCATTTCATATCTCAAACCAAGATTTTGCCCCTCAGGTCATTTATGTACAGCACCCATAATATTCATTTTATTGCAGGAAATAAAAATATATATCCTTTTTGTTGCATAAAAAAGTAATTCATATGATCTTCATAAGAATGCTTAGATACATTTAAAGCAAAGTGATTATAGTTGATTATGATCACATAAGCAGCCAGAAGTAAGAGGTTTTCATAAACTTAAAATGTATTCAGTTGATTCTCAACTATGTAGTGGTTTTTCTTATGATATGATTGGTGGGCACAGTGTGTCAACTTGATGACGCTTTAAGTGTGAGCAAATGGTGATGGCATGTGATTCATATATATTTCCTTCGGTAGTCGTTCCACTTTCCTTTTAGAATAAAATCTATGGATTGAAATCCTATAAAACTCATTTTTACTTGAGTATGACATCAAGGTCAATATTTTAATTTTCCTTAAAGTCTCTCGTTCATATTGGGTCCATATTTGCATGTTTTAAAAATTAAAACATTAATTGATCTTAGAAAGTAAATTTTTGTTTGTGTGTTTTGAGACAGGGCCTCCCTCTGTAGCTGAGGCTGGTCTTGAACTCATAACCTTCCAGTGTGCTAAGGTTATAAGGCTACGATACTATGCTTGGCATAAAAAACTCAAGACTCTTTAAATAAAACAAGTGCATGGACCTTTCAGGGTAGGTGTATGTGAACAATCTCCATCTAAATATGAAAGGTTATTGGGTTTCCAGTCCATTTTTACTTTAATAACTACAGATCTGGGCACATAATCCAGATGACTCTTGCTAACAGATACATGAATATGAGAGGGTGGTGCATGACGCCAATACTAAATCAAGAGTAGCCCAGATTAGTCCCCAAGGACCACCATAATCAATATGGAGTTGAAAGAAAAGGAATGAGAAGCATTTGCTCAGGCCTCAGCAGATCCTGGGAAGGACATAGGTCATAATCACTTTCCAGATCCCTTGATGAACGATAGACACCTTTTCAAACCTTCTCCTTAATGTGTAAGTCTTCCTGCAAGTTCTAATAACCCCTAAAATAACAGCATAAGTAATCATTTCATGTGTTTATTGAGCCAAACTTGGTAACCTAAATCAACCAAATAGCAGGCAAATGTGCTTTTAATTGTATATTTTTTTTTAAAAAAAAAAAGTAGAAAATGTGCTGTAATTACACATATGGTGTTTGTCTAGAGAGCCTTAAATGACATTTTCCACTACATGGGATCCTCCAACCCCCAGCCAAGGTGACGTTTCCCTCCCAAGGCAATTCCAATCCCTGTTCATCCCTTCCTTTGTCTTTCTTTGAGATGGAAGTTATACAGCATTTCTCTGTGTGCATCTACTATGTAATACAAGATTCATTTTAAAGCTCATACTTTGCATTCTATCCCTTGCCTTAATTACAGGTAACATGAAGTTCATGCTTAATAGGCTCTCCAGCTTTACAGTATCATAAAGAGAATGCATAGCCTCTGTCTAAAAAAAATCACGTAATTGGCAGAACATGGGATTATCTGCGGCTACTTCTTATGCCATAAAATTTGCTCTGCTTTAAGGATAGTGGGAGTGGAACTGAAACAATGCCTGTGTAGTCTAAAGTGAGGTCGGTCATCAGGTGGCATCGATTTGGAGCCTCTGGTCTCCACCACTTGTGTGTGCCCACTGGGGAAAGCCAGTTCACACACGCCTCACACAAATATTCATTTCAATGTTCACACGAGCTATGCAAAAGCAGTGGCATGTGTTTAAAAGGGTGTGGATCCAACCATCAGCACAAGCTATTTATGCCAAGAATAGGATCCTTTCAGTAGGATGGAGTATCCAGGGCCCTGTTATTGGTACGTACCCAGAACTCGGTCTTGGCCACCTACCTCATGAATAAACTGATACCTTCTATGAATTATTTATGAACTAGGAGATGAAGCTGATAGAGACATTGCCTCTCAGGTTCCAACTTCCCCAGAAGAATAGGCAATATCTCCAATGAGCAATTGGCTTAAGTTATGTTTTTCTGTTTCCTGGGGTCATCATAAGTCTTTGAAGTATTGTCTTCCTTGAAGTCAACTTATCTCCCACTGCAAGCATCTTTGGGCAGATATCCCAGTAAAGTGTTACCAAATACAGTGAAAATAAATGTCTTACCTCCACCATGGACTCATCATGCTGCTTCTGCAGATAGAAAACCTAAACTACTGGGGTAAGACCAGGCCTTCCCTGATTTGTGTCTCAGTAGGGTGTGTGTCAAATACATTTTTTAGAATTAATTCTGTATTATTTTAAACTGAAATATCCATACTGTGTATATGTGATGTATACATAAAGCATATGTTCATGCAGCCATGTACATTCACAGAGCAATAGATAAATTGGTATTTTCATTTTTATTATACCAATTAATCTTATCGTCGTTGGATTGTTCTTAACATAGTCCTCTTAGTTTTGATTTATGGCAGTATGTAAAACCTCTAGAACAACAGACTCTATATCTCCAGACACTTCTGCCAGGTGCTCGTCGGGGCATGTGAGGAACGCAATTCTAGGTCTATGCCAAGCAGTGCAGAGCCTGGGGGATCAGCACGTCCCTCAGACACATGGGGAGGAGTCTGCCAGACGCTCTCCTGAGAAGTGACAAGTGACTGGACAGCCACAAATCACCCAGGATAGGAAGACAGTGGGAAACACGAGACTTCAGAGCCACAGAGAGTTCACCTCTGAAACTTGACAGAACTTCAGGAAGGAAAGAGAGCAAGTCAGCTTTGGGACCCACTGAAAATACGTGGATTGACAGAGCTGTCAGTGGGAACCCTGGCGATGCACGCTGCCTCTGCCTTCTTGTCTATCTTGCAGCTTTCCTCTGGGTCTCTAACCTCATGGGGTTTCCCTCTGCCAAATGCTGAGATAGGTGGATGAGGACTAAGGTGGTGACTGCAATCTAACTGTGTCCTGTGAGCTGCGGCTGAGAGTACCATTGGGTGGAAGGCACTTGGCCAGATCACTGTTATGCAGCTTATCGTGTTAATGTACAACCCCCTCCAAACTAAGATTTTTATTTGGCCTCTGCCTCCATTCCTCTTTTTGTGACTTTCTCTCTCTCTCCTCCCCCTCTCACGCCCCCATCATTCTATTATCTCAGTTCCATTCCACCTATAATAACCTTGGTATATTCTGCCCCAATAAACAGAGTTTCTCAAGGCTCAGGTTTGACCCACACATCTCTACAGTAAACAATGTTTTCTTTCTTCTTTTTTGTCTGTCTTTATTTACTTATTTATTTATTTATTTATTTATTTATATTTTACTCATTTATTATTACTTTTTTTTTTTTTGAAAAAGAGTTTTCTTTGTTGCTTTTTGCTGTTCTGGAACTCACTCTGTAGACCAGGCTGACCTCAAACTCAGAGATCCACCTGCCTCTGCCTCCTGAGAGCTGGGATTAAAGGCGTGCGCCGCCGCCGCCGCCGCCGCCGCCGCCGCCGCCACCACCACCACCCAGATGTGAACAATGTTTTAAACAGGGCAGAGGCTCCACAAATATTATCTTGTGCTCTTTTCTCTGTCCCCTCTAGTGACCTCTCTTTGAGTCCCCAAATACTGAGCAAAACGTCCTCTCTTTTTCCTCACTTTGTGCTTAGGAATTAGTCCTCTCTGATCACGCTTAGGTCAGTCCCAATCTCTCTGTTTGTTCAAGCACGTACTCCTGGAATGTAAGCTGCTAAAGACAAGGACAGAGCATTTTTCAGTTTTGTAGAGTTTTCTGTTATTTGTTATTGGGTTATTTGTTAATTTTTTGCTTATGATTTTAAGTATCAAGAGACAATTTTCTTGTCATAATATTTACTTTTTTAAAGATTATTTTTAATTTCAATTGTGTATATGTCTGTGTGTGTGTATATGTCTCTCTCTCTCTCTCTCTCTCTCTCTCTGTGTGTGTGTGTGTGTGTGTGTGTGTGTGTGTGTGTGTGTGTGAGAGAGAGAGAGAGAGAGAGAGAGAGCCCATGAGTGCCTGTGGATGGTCCTGGAGTTGGACATACAGGTAGTTTTGAGCTGCCCAACATGGGTGCTGGGAACCAAACTCAGGTCCTCCCTCTGCAAAAGCAGTACGTACTCTTAACTGCTCAACCATCTCTCCCAGGTTTACTCTTTCTAAAGTATACAGTTCTGGAGTTCTAAGTACATTTATACCCTGCATTCAAATACACTTGAACAGTTAGCTTACTCACGGTAATATTAGAATATTCTCTCACCCCTAAAGGAAACGTAGCGGTCACACTCCCCACACCCTCTTCTCTGTTCCCACATGTAGACAGTTCTGACCTGCTCTCTCTCTCTGGATTTGTCTAGCCTGAGTGTTCACATGAATAGAGTCATACAGTGTGTGATCTTCTGTAGCTGGCTTCTTTCCCTCACTCTTGTAATGTTTTGATTTTTGCATACTGTTTAGAAATTATGTGCTTAGTGTAGGAAGGACAACTAATTTTTATAAAATGAACGACTGACACTAACAAACACTAGCATTTCCTGGGGTTAGAAATTGTTCTCCAAATAGAAAAGGCTTGGAAAATGCATTGTTTGAGAAATGATGCCATCACTTTTTGAAGCCCTCACAAGTAAATGCCAATTGTTTGTCCCCATTGAAAGCAGTTTGGGAAGATGTGTGCTTCAGATAGAAGCTGACTGCCTGGACCCAATGGGAATGTGAGCCAGAATAACACTTGTGGCTTATACAAGCCTGAAGTGTTCCATGCCTCCTCCTTCTCATCCTCCTGCTCATTGCTTATCCAAGCAGGAGTGGATGCTTTCTCTAATCTGCCCTATCAAAACTTGAAAGGCTTGGATGAAGCCATATCCAGGTCTGAATAAATAACCAGGCTGTATATTTCAGGGCCAAGCAAAGGTACTAAAGTTTTTTTTTTTTTTCCAAAGGTAAAGTAGTATTATTTTGGTTGTGGAATGCCAGGTTATCAGCTAGCCAGAATTAGGACCGTTAGAAGCAGAGGGTAGCATATAACTTACCCTCAAGATGCCATTCTTACATCAAGATTGCAGGAGATGGGAGAGAAGCTAGACTGATGGCCCCATTCAGATCTGTCAGCTAAGTAGAGCTTAAAGTGTGTGGGAAGGTGGCCATGTAGTCTTTGCCCCTGTGGCATGCATACCAATGGGGCATGCCTGCTGATCTAAAGAAATACCTCTCCTGGCTTTCTTTTTCTACTGTATGTTTGTCAAATGCAATGCTAATATAGCAGCAAAAATCATTTTATGTCAATAAATCTTCATTTAATTTTATAGATAAGTTTTTACAGTTGCAAATCATGCTTAAATAGAAGGGCATAATGGTCCATGAACAAAAACTGTCCATATTGTAGCAATTTTGTAAGCAGCTGTTTCAAGTTAACATATGTGTATTCCCAGCCTTGTGTATATGAAATACAAGTTAATGTCAACAGTACATTAACAATGCAACTGAATTAAATTATAGAACTAAAAGCACCATGGAGGGGGTGATCACATTGACCCTGGAAAATACAGGTAAGGAGGCACCTGTTTCTGGCAAGTTTCAAAAAGTACTTGAATCTTTTACACCCATCCATTCTATAATTTCTTTTGCAACAATGGCTGAGTACCAAGTTTTTTCTTTATATTTATTCCTAACATAAGGTGGCAGATATATGTACCAGTAATTTTGTCATAAGTGTCATTATATACTGCCTTTCAAGTATGAGTGTGGGAAATATGAAGAGGACAGCAAAGCTTGAGGATTGTACTCACATTTTCATACATGGCTCTACATGGAATTAAAGGAATTGTGACCAACTATTATGTGGGCTCCATACTATGTCCACAACGTATCACATGATTCTGGATTCAAAACTATCAATTAAACAAATCAACTAAGTTAACCTCTGGAATATCTTAAGATACTAGTATTCTTGGATGGTGAGAGGTCGGCAGGCAATCTACCCTAGAGTAAATTTTTATCCATTGTTTCCCTTTCCGCACTTGGCTACATTAATGCACTGAGCAAATGAAGGATTGGGGATGGGACTTGACTTTGAAGGAACCGTGTTGAAATGAAGATTCCTTTGGGGGACGGGGGAGAAGAACCTGAGAAGCAGAGGGCACTGGCTGCCACAGGGCCACTGTGGCCATGTGCAGAAGTGTGCCAAATTCACCTCTGCAGGCTGAGCTTTAACCTCACTCACAGTTGAGCAAAGGGTTTGGAGCACGTCCAGCTTGAAGAACTGCTAAGGAGGTACAAATCACCTGAGAACTAAAGATTTCAAAGACGAAATGGCTGCATCCATTACCTCTTGGCTTGCATTTAACCATATCAGGGCAGCCCGAGAAGCTGACAGAAGCTATGGTCTTGCCCCTCTGTCTCTCCGGTTGCTGCTGTGTATTGCTATGTGAAGTTGGTTCTTTGTCATGCTTCACAGTCTGCAACTGTAGTTAAGTTCGGATGACTACGAGAGTTGCAAGGATAGGAAACACCATTCATACAAAATCAGCCACTGGTCAACTACTAGTGCAATTAAAAGCTTATATCCAGCCTTTATTATTTCATGAATATGAGTAAACTTGGCTTCTTGATGCAATCTCGATGAAATGCTAGCTCCCACCATGATTGTTGTGCTCAGTTTAACTGATCCAGGGAAGTCAGTGTCCTCTATCCTCCATTCAGTCCTAAAGCCTCACGCTTTCCTCTGATAGAAAAGGAATTACCCGAACATTGTAGAGCAACAGCTGTCTTCTCCCCCTAGAACCTCTAAAACTATTACAGATCATTTATATGATTTTGTCATATACAAATACAGAGATGGAACTAGAAAAAAAATCGCCCTGAGTGAGGTGACCCAGACCGAGAAAGACAAACATGGTATGTACTCACTCATAAGTGGATATTATCTGTAAAACAAAGAATGACTATGCTACAATGCATAGACCCAGAGAGACTAGGTAACAACGAGGGTTCGTGGGGGAGGGAGGAATATCTGAATCTCCCTGAGAAGGGGAAAAAGAAGAAATTTCATGAGTGGACTGAGGACAGGTGGGGATGGGAATAGGAGCAATCAGGTTGGGGGGGAGGGGGAGAGTACTGAAAGAGACTACTGGAAGGAGGGGCATTTCAGGGTCAAGTAAAAAACTGGGTGCAAGGAATCTCCCAAGAATCTACAAGGATGACCCAAGTTAAGACTCCTAACAATAGTGGATTGGCCATCTCCTGTGACCAGACAAGACTTCAAGTGGAGGGATTGAGAAACCAATCCAGCCACAAAACCCTAGATCCACAGTCTGACCTGCCTATGGGATATGTCGGGGTAAGGGTGGCCTAGAGATTGAGGGAGTGGCCAAACAAAGACTGGTCTAGTCTAAGATCCATGCCAGGAGAGTAAGCCTACAACTAACACTGCCTGGAGTACCAGAACCCACAGAATGGATGGCCCAGAGACCTAGGATAGAACCAAACATGACTGGAAGAAAAAATTATATCAATGTAATGATGCCTAATGATATTCCGATATACTCATAGATTGGTGCCTAGATCAATTGTCATCAGAGAGGTTCATCCAGCACCTGATGGAAACAGATGCACAGACCCACAGCCAAACATTAGGCAGAGCTTGGGAAATCCTGCAGAAGAGGGGAAGAAAGGATTGTAGGAGCCAGAGTGGTCAAGGGCACCACAAGAAAACTCACAGAATCAACTAACCTTGGCTCATAGGGACTCACAGAGACTGAACTGATAACCACAGAGACTACCTAGGGTATTGACCTAGGCACTCTGCATATATGTGACAGTTGTGTAGTTTGCTCCTGTTGTGGGACTCCTAACAGTGGGAATAGGAGCTGTCTCTGACTCTTTTACTGGCCTTTGGCACCCTTTGCCTTGCCTAGCCTTATTACATAGGGAGGTGGTTAGATTTACTGCAACTTGATATGCCATGCTTTGTTGATACTCGTGGAAGGCTGGAAGGCGGAGGAGGAGTGCATTGGGGGATGGGAACCGAAGAGAGTTGGAGAGAGGGATTAGGAGGAGAGGAGAGAGGGGCAACTGCGATAGGGATGTAAAATAAATAAACTAATTTAAAAATAATAATGAAAAAAACAGAGACAAAGCTAGTGGGAACTCACGAACTTAAGAACAAAAGCTGTGGAGCCTGCGTGGGATTGGACTAGGCCCTCTGCATAAGTGAGACAGTTGTGTAGCTTGGTGTGCTTAAGGGTCCCCCTGGCAGTGGGATCAGGATCTATCCCTGGTGCATGAGCTGGCTTCTTGGAGCCTGTTACCAATGGTGGGACACCTTGTACAGACTTGATGCAGGGAGAGGGGCTTGAACCTGCCTCAATTGAATGTATCAGGCTCTGCTGACTCTCCATAAGAGGCCCTACTTTTTCGGAGGAGGAAATGGGGTGGGGGGGTGGGTGGGGAAAGGCTAGGGGAGGAGTGAAAGGAGGGAAGACAAGAGGATCTGTGGTTAGTGTGTAAAATGAATAAAAAATTCTTAATAAAGAAAAGCAAACAAAAACAAATACAGAGAACATCTTCCTGAGGAAGCCAATGAATGAAATGTTACAGAGCATGGTTGTAATATTCTATTTCTGAAAGGGTTTTTAATTTTTAACTATATGTAGTTCTCTGACCTCCAGAGAAATACAGGAGTCCAACGGCCCAAGAACCAACGCTAAAACTTCTACTTTGTCTCCTTTGTGCCAATTAAGAGTGTCAGTGGTACCTAAATGTGCCATGATGGTTTCTGTATAGTAAGATAGGAAGAGTGACAGGAAAACTTGCCCTGGTTTTCATGGTTCCAGAGGATCCGTCCCCCTCTCTGTACCCCAGTTGAGAAGATAAGCCTGTTTTGTCCATCAGAATATGAGAAGAAACAGAGGAAACGCAAGTGACAGCCGATGAGAAGAACGGGAATGTTGAGTAGGATGATGACATTCTATTTCCAAAAGGATTTTAAGATTTTTTAGAGGAGAGACATGAGCATGAGAGCAGTAGAAGAAAAAATGGCCAAGGGGGGTGGAGACCCCACTGAAGGGGCGGCAGGTTCTGCTAGAGTCAGGGTAACCACTTATCCAGAGCGGTGGAGAATTCACTCACAACTCAGCAAGCAGATCTCGGAGGCAAGAGTTACAGCCTTTAGACGGAGAGGAAAACTCAGTTATCCAGATGTGTGTTTACAGCTGTGAAATAACTGCTGGGCTGACAGAATACAAAGATTCTCTTAATCAGAGAGAGAATAAGGGTAGTCACAGGAAGAAAACATGCTGCTTTGTACAAGCTAATTTGATTAGTGGTGCTGTCGAAAGTCCCTTTTGAAAAGGACTAGACCTTTTCTTAGCTTAATTTCCAGAATCCTGAGGTTTTCTGCATCAGAAATGAGCTTAACCCTCTGCAATTCATTTGCTTATTGTATTTGTCACAATTTCCAGTAATGGAAGTTGTCCTTTACTCTGACTTGTGTGTCCCCAGGGTATTAGCTATTATGTTCGACAGCTATTTTTGGTGAATGTTGTTAAGGTTTCAGTACAAAGTTGGTCATGGCTCATTTTCTCCCTGGAGCCCCAATAGCTTTACACACTAAAGATGATCCACCTGGAGCCTGAAATTAATATCTGAAGATTAACTTCTGGATTTTTTTTCATTGTCAATACACATTTCCAACAGCATCTGTGTTGATAACTATGATTCCAAACTCTAGAACTGCTTGTTCAGTTATGACTGGCGTTACAGTGCACCAAACAGTACTGCATTACAGTGACGGAGCGTTCAGACCAAGAGGCAGCTGCTGTAGGGAAGCATCTCAACATGTGACCTCCAGATACGGCCAAGTCTCCCTATGGCTGTGCTCCCTGTGCAGCATCTAGTCAAGACTACTACTTCACACAGTTCATGTTTTTTCTGGATTCAAACCATCAGACTCCCTGGTCACTCTGTATATGAGATGAAAGTGTCTGATCTCGTTGTGCTCCCAAGCTGAAGTCAGAGCAAACGAATTCAACACAGCCGTAGGGAAAGTGGACAATGGCCACTAGGTGCTGTCCTGAGGACTTTAAGCAGAATCAGTTTTTCTTTCAAGAAAAGTTCCATCATGTGCTACCTAATGAGAGGGGAAAGACTGTGAGAGTTCTGTCTTAGGCAAAGTCATGATTGTGCATCACAGTCCTTCAATAGCACTAAGATGCCTACCCACTACACACCTAGACTATAATTTGCATACATAGTTTGTGTGGCTTATTGGTGACTGAAATATGGTTATTTGGTGCAAGGCTACAAATTTGCCAAAGAAATATACAAGTATAAGCAAACTTGTATATTTTTTGGATTCTTGCTAAGAGCAACAGTAAATACTCAAAGTACTAGATCAAGAATTACCAAAGAACTGTAACCACTGACTAATTTAATCACAAGATTGAATAAAATTTTCATTTTTATTAAATTAGATTAAAAGTAATCTTGTTTTATATATTAAATAAAAAGTAGAATCCTAAAGCAGTATTTCGATATGGTATTTTGAATGAAGCATACACAAACAGACAAAATCAAGAATAACATACAATAAAATGTCAACAGGAACAATTGGGACAAAGAGTAACTTTTCTTGGTGCTCATCAAAATAGGCCAGTCTT
>CABHPP010148249.1:0-47523 GCA_902168425.1 Peromyscus attwateri | reverse complement strand
TTTAACCTTCAGGATAGTTCAAATTAAAATTGTATAGGTCCATTTTATCTCAGGCAGGGTTGCTTTTATCAAGAAAACAGATAGCCCAGCATGATCTTTTAAAACTTTTGTTTTTATATCATCCCAACAATTTTGAGAGCAGATGTGAGAAGGATTCTGCAGTTCTTGTTAGTGAGGGGCTAGGTTTGGAATGAGAACTAGGGAAGTGGAGTTTCAAAAAGCATTGGAAGATGGATAATGAGTACAGTTTCAGAGAGAATGGATTTTAAAGAATATGGGGAAACTTTTTGAAAAACAAAGGAAGAGAGGAAGAGAGAAAAGGAAGGGAGGAAGGAAAGAGAAAGAAGAAAGGCAGGAAGAGACAGAAAGAGGAAGCACTGAAGGGTAAAGGCATGGACATCAAGATTGTTTCTTTGTCTTGTAGAGTGATGATAGGCCAGCTCTACAAAGTCATCCAGATTTGGGTTCAAATTCCATATTTTCCATATTATGCCCTGTTAACTCAGAAGAAAAAGCATTTAATTTCTCTGATATTTATTTTAAATTTTCAGATCAGTTAAGGCCCTATTCCTCACTATATTGTTGTTAATAAGGAACAGTACATGTACAGTGTTTATTACAATGTACTATACGCCATGTGTTTACTTTCTCTTTATCTTCCATAACATTTAGAAAGGACCTAAGAGAAATTGCTAATAAAATGTTGCTTCAATAATGAGATAAGTAAGTAAATAAGGAAATGAATGTATATACAGGAGTCAATAAATATAGATAATAAGACTACTTGGGAAATTTAATGGAACAAAGGTAGTGCAGAAAACCCAACATCTATTTGTCTTTATTTTTGAAGTCTGTAGAAAGGCTAGGAAAAACAAGGCCATATATCTCCCATCTAGAATTGAAGTAAGCCAGATATTTAGGTATTCACTTTTAATTTGGGGGAATTAAATGCCCCTTGATTGATTGGTGTCTAACGTGTTTAACTCATGCATAAATAATCTGGGGACTAGAGATGGGATGTGAGGTCAACACTTTGAGTTGCAGTGGTTTCCAAGAACACTCAGTTACGTTTGGAAAGTTCTATTGTCTCCATATTGAAAAAAAAAAGACCCAATAAACACAAGAGATGGATGTGCCCTCAACATATCAATTCCAGATTTATGCAAACCTAGTAGGACAAATAACAGACAAATACATGGAATTAAGTTAAAAACTTACTGCAGATAAAAGGAAATAATTAACCTTGAAGAGAAATCCAGAGGATCAGGGGATCAGGTTAGATAGTGGTTATTAATCTGGGGTCACAGCCCCCAAGAGTTAAATATCAGATACCCTGCATATCAAATATTTACATTATGACACACAATGCTTATGAAATTACAGTAATAAAGTAGCAACAAAGTAATTTCATGGTGAGGGGTCATCACAACCTAAGGAACTGTATTAAACGGTTGCATCATTAGGAGGGTTGAGATCTATTGGGTTAGAGAATCATTCACCTTTATAAGGGAATGGAGTATAAACAAATTAGGAACTTAATGGCCAAGAAAAGAAATAACCTGATTTAAAAATGGGTGAAGGACATGGGAAGAATTTTCTCAAACAAATGTTCCTCTTGGAATATTTTCCACGTTAATCATCCAGAAGTCTTAGTACCCATCTAATGGTCTGGCTTATAGAAGAAATGTGGCAAATGGTGATTTCTCTTCCAAAGCACCAAGTTTCTTTACCACATTTCCTTAAAAAAAAAAACAAAAAACAAAAAAAAAAACTCCACGTTATCCATAAGCTTAAAGCCAATTATTAAATCAATTGAGCAAATACCACTGAGGAAATAATATGTGCTTCAAGGACCAGCCAAGGTAAGACAGATCAGAGCAACTTATGTGTACACAATCACAAGCAGAAAAAGTGTTGATCTTAGAACAATTTAGGAGAGCACTAGGCCTTTGAAGATTTTAGGATTTCATTGTGAAAATGAAGAGAAACTACCTCCCATGTAGGGTAGCTTTAAGCATGTAAAAAGTGCAAGTAAATGACTGGGACCTTTACACACTAAACAGTCTAGGGGAAACTATTACTGGTAAGATGATGCTGGCTCTTTCTTTGGCCACTTCTCAATGAAACTGATGATATGTGATACGAATCTCTGAAGTAACTACTAAGTTAGCAAAGCCTGAAAAGGAAGCCTGTGAAATTATGCATCTGTCACATGAAGGTTGGGGTGCAACAACAGTTTTCAAGAGGAAACAAAAGGGATGCTTCTTACACTCCCAATTTTCAATGGATCTGATTGTCAGATACAGCATTAGATTTCATTTTGTCCACAGAAAGAGTATGGAAGCCCATGGGATTAGATTTCTATTATTTCCCGAGGTTGTCATTAGATTCAAATACAAATAGAAGTTCCATTTTGCCTTCAAAGTATAAACATTAAATACATTTCAAGAAGTGGAGTTCTTCCTTAAGTTATGGTGGTGATAAAAAGACAACAACCTTCTCGAGATTAAAAAAAGGTTAAATATAAAAAGGCTAAGAGTGTTTAGCAGTGAGTTAGGGCTACTTGGGAAAGGCATTATCTCTGAAGACTGACTGCAGCAGCAATTGCAGGGAATGTTCCCGTAATACTGATGAATGAGAGGGAGTTGATTTGGAACAAAACACAGCCTCAGTCTAAGGAGAAGCAAGAAATTATAGAACAGAAACAACTGCCAATTGCTGTCATATTCTTCATGAATCTAGGGCTTCTTACAGGTGACAGGCTTGTTAAATTCACATTATTCTGCTTACTCAGAAAACCCCTTGAAAGTGAAACTTTCATTAAATGACCTAGGCGGTTGCACAAGCTTTGAACTCTCACTTTTTGTTTAAATCTGGAAAACAGGGTATTGTTTTCTTTTACTGAAAATGTTTTCTATGGATGATGAGTGAAAGACTTGAAAAATTATCAGGCATATCTGTAAATTACTAGAAAACTAAATGATACATTGGGAGCTAATCACACACCAACTCTTCATGGTGTGTTATGACATAAATATCTTTGAAGAGGCTTTATGAAATTAATTCATTAAGCAATAAAGAACATTATATATATATATATTCCATAGAAAGAGCATTTCGTGTTGTAACCATGTAGGAATGAAATTTTAGAATTGTAAAGTTGATCATCTGTCTCCATGTGCCAAAATAAAACTGCACATGGTAGAAACAGTGTTCATTGAGAAAATTCAAACACTAATGAATGTCCATAGCTTTATGACCTATAGGGTTGATAAAACAAAAGAAATGATATTAACAATGTTGTTAAATCTTATAAGCAAATTTCTGTCTGAATCACAGTATTAATTCCACCTAATAAAATATATTCAATTTTACTATAAGACTTTGAAATAATCACCATACCTTCATCCTCTACATATAATTGAGTGAATGAAAATGAGAAGAGCATACTGTACATTCTGTAAATTCAAAACAATCGATTTCTATGCTAAATCTAGTGCCCTAATGCATTGTTAGGTCCACATGTAGTATATGAAAAATGAAAATCACAAAACAGTCATGATTTTAAAAGGAGGAGTTCCCACATAAAGACAAGGCTTGTGATCTCTCTGGAAAATCTGTTCTGGAACATTGGAGTTCCTAGTTCCTAATTCTGTAGAAGATGGTAGGAATATTTTGTCCCTCCATACCTGGGAGGAGAAACTCAATTAGAAAAATAGTTTGTTCCTACATTATGTGTGCTTAAACCCTAATGTAATCCCTTGAAACACCTATCTGTGAAACTTCAATATTTATTTTTCTCAGAAAACTATATAGGGAAACTGTGGCAATACATGCATATGTTTAGAACTCCAGTCTACAGAGGACTACATCAGTAGCCATTTCAAAAATGGTATTGTAAATGAATAAAAAAGATACACTATATGAAAATATCATAGTGTTTGGCTCATAAGATATGCCCAGGAGAAGGTAGTCATAGGGACCCTTGCCATCTGGGGAACTGTTTCAAGTTATTATTATGTTTAAATTGAGAAAGAAAGGAAAACACATATACTCTACCATTGGATAGTGCTATCAACCAACTATAATTTCAGAGCCTATGAATTAATATCACATAGTCATTGAAAGCCTAGCTCTCAGATACATTAATAAATATTATTAAAAAAAAAACTTTTTTGGGAAGAGGAAGCCAAACAAAATTCTTGATAGTTTCCATTTGTGCTCATTTAAACCAATCATTGTCTCTAGAGCCATATCTTAAAAAACAAAACAAAAAAACCTCAGCATGTTCTAAACACCAGTTTTACAAACCTCCTTCTGGTTTATAAGATTTTTTTTGCACATATGTTCTCTTACTCATCTACATTTTGTGAGAATTGACTATGTAGAAAATAAAGTTCTGGTCCTCAGTAATTTCTAAATGATGGTAGTGACAAACAAAGTCTTCATAGCTGCTGTAGTTTCCTACATTGGAACTTCATGATCCAATTTTATTTTGAAAAAAGATCAAAATTATAATTGATACATGGAATTTATAAGCTAGAGCTTTAAGTCAAGTTAAAGGGTTGGAATTTGTAACCTTTGTGGTGATTGTTAGAGTTCTGATTTATTAGATAAGTCACTTATAACTCAAGTGCAAAATAAGGTTGACAAAATCAAACTCTGTTATTTTAGATTTATTTTATGATTTGAACAAATGTTCCCCTGTGTGTATGTATTTGCTACACAGTAGACATAAATTTTGAATGTTTCAGAATTTTCTTATATGTCTTATAATTAATCATATGCTTTCCAAAATTTGTTGCTTACTATGATCTTTAAAGAATGATTATAAATCCTTGATTGATTATTCAGTTTAACAGGAAGTGATTTGTGGATATTAAGTGTGTTCTGTAGTTTGAGGTGATGAAATTGTGACTTTGTAAGTTAGAAAAACAACAGCATTTCCCTAACCTGTATCAGATTATATGCCAGAGTACTGTCCCTCCTGTAGAGCCCTTCCAACCGTTAGCAGCCAGCCCATTCCTTAGTTAAACAGTGTTCTGCTCTCTAGAAAATATCAAGAGAAGAATTAATTTATTTACTATGCGGAATTGCTTCATGAGATTATGCAGACAGAATTGAAACAGACAATTGTCATGGAGACAGAGTTTAATCTACTATTCTATTTCATCTTAGCTGTGCAATTCCTCCAGAGTTACTCTTCCTTTCATATCTTCACCTGCATGTTGAAGGATAGACTTCTGAACAGCTGCTGACGCATTTAACATTATTCATGCATCCAGCAGTGATTACGTCATCTACACCAGATTCTCATAAGAGCTGGGTTTTTCTACACTTTGTTAATCTGTTCAATTCTATTTTTTCTCACTAACAACTACCAGACATTTTACTTCACTATAGTCTACTTCACTACAGACATAGCCATATATTCTGTCTGAAGTTATCATCCACCTATTCCAATGTTGTCATTCAGCCTGGCCTTTACCCATTCTTCCAACCATCCAAGCCCAAACATGCCCCTCCATTAAGTCATTCATTCAAAAAGATAACTAAGAACCACCACATATACTAGTGCTAATGGAACTTCCATGAAATTACTATATAAGTAACAAGTGTGCATGCAATATGCTATTTGCTCTTACATACCATGAAGAAGTTGTGTAGTTACCTTACTAAGTTTTGGAATCAGATACTTTCTGAGTTCAGGAATTATCTCTATCATATATACTACTTGCTCTTATATATCATGGAGAAGTTGTGTAGTTATCTGGCTAAAATTTTGGAATCAGATACTTTCTGAGTCTAGGCTTTATCAAGGTAAAATAGCACAGGCAATTTCTTTGCATGCTTTAAGAACTTCTATCTGAACCTTCTTCATACAGGGGTTTTCATATCTCTATGGCACATATCTTCTGTCTGGTAGTTTGCATCAGTCTCTTTTTTGCTTTGCAGTACAGGTCACCCGTTACCTTGGTTCTGTTTTACATGCATTTTATATGTGTACTATACTTGTACTTTATACAAGTATCTTGAACTATAACAATCAAATTAATTTGTCAGTAGATAGGGCATAAATGAAATTTATAGGAAAATAAAATGTAAGATAAAATTTCAGATCAATCATTTTACAGGAACTTCAGCAGATTATCATAGTACATTGGGACAATAATCTTTCATGGTAGATATCATTATTATGATTTCAAATCATGTAGAAATGTTGGGTCATTTTTTTCATTCATACAGACAAACACTCTGACTTCTAGCTCTGTCTCCACAAAAATCTAGTCAGCTTTTTAAAAAAAAGTTTCATTCCATAGTCCTTACTGGTCAAACACTAGAAATAATCACCAGCCAGTAAACATGGTATAGATGTGGCAACAAATACTTTCTAGTGAAAGGTCTTTCCAGAATTTTCTGTTTTTTAATTTCTGTTAGACTTTTTGGAATATTGTATTTAGTTGGATTAGATGTCTTCAACTGCTAAATAAGTTTGTAATTATAAGTGTACAGATCTAGTAGTCAAAGCCAAAGTAACTTGGTATTCCTTGTCAAAGTTATGTCTTAAGAACATTTAAAACTGCTTATAATACTGGCTTTATTGTGCCCAAGTGGACTCACCCTCTCCCAACATACACAGGTTGTAAATTAGGCAGGTAGTTCAATTATCCTCAGAACTCTCTTATTTAACCAAGGCTATTATTTATCTTACTTAGTAGTGAGAAGACTGCAATTGAGAAATTCAGTAAATGTCCCAGGTCACATTTGAGAATTTACGTGTTTTCTCCTACAAGAAATGGGGATTTTTAATATTTTTTAATTAAGGAATTTTTTATTCATTTTACATACCAACCACAGATCTCTCTCTCATCTCTTCTCCTGCTCCCACCCATCCCACCCTCCCATCCCCTCCTCCAAAAAGGTAAGGCCTCCCATGCGGAGTCAGCAAAGCCTGGTACATTCAGTTGAGGCAGGTCCAAACTCATCCCTGCCACACCAACTCCAGTGTCGTCCATGTGACATGAACAATTATGTCAATAATAGCGGATGGGAGATACGTGTCCCACGGGACTAAGCTCCCTGGAGGTTCCTGGCAGAGTGCCCGCGTTATGCTTCCTTCTCAAAAAAGATGTACTTCACAGATCATGAGCTCCCTGGGCTATGGGTTCTGTATAACTGCTTTTTTGATAATGTTCTAATTAATCTATAAAGCACAGCCACAATTAATAAATGCTTGGGTTGTGAACTATGGAGGAAAGGGGAAGCTGGACATGGATCTTAATCAGATATAGCAGAACGAGCTATTTCTTAAAGACCCCAAGCAGCTAGATAAAGTATAAAGGTTCAGGAACTTTTAGGGAATGAACACTCACCCACTAGGAATCCTTTAAGAATCCCAACTAAAGTGATTTATGGAAAAAAAATGTTATCTCATAGGAGGCAGATGATGGGACCCTCTGTTGAGGAAGTTCAGCATGGAAAACTTAAAGACTACAAGAGAACCCTTTCCCCTTACAGGCGTAAAGGTACAAGAGTCCATATTCCAACAGGTAAAAAGGTTTTATATTAGAAGAGATATGTGGTGGAAGAACTGAAGAAAGACTTAGAGAGGGTCTGCAGCATCCAAATTGGCTAAGTGGGTCATGAGAACTAGAAAAGTAGAAGTGTATAATAAACTATAAAACTGTTGAGATAAGATAAGGGACACAGCTGCAACCGCAAGAAGTCTACACAAGTTTAGGGTCTGTGTTAAGTTTAGAAATCACAGACTGCTCTTTGGGTCATAAAGTTCTTGTGGGTAAAGGGATATGTCTAGTGCCAATTAATAATTGTGTGCTTGCTGTTTTTTAAAGATGATGTAATTGAATTATTGCCAAGCTCTTGTTGTTCCTTGTATGACTTGATAGTTTTCTTTTCTGTATATAAACTACTGATTTGCAGAAGTAAAATTGCAACAGATTCAAACCACTTCTGTGTGTGTTGTCTGTCATTCACCGAATCCTTGCCTTCCTGACTACCCAAGCCCTGGTTCTCCTACAGTCATGGTATCCCCAATGGTCCAGTCCGTGGCACATCCCCCTGCATCAAGACAAGGCAAGGTGTCCCAACATAAGTAATGGGCTCCAAACTGCCAGTTCATGTATAAGGGTTAGATCTTATTCCCACTGTCAGGGACCCTTAAACAGACCAAGCTGCACAACCGTCTTGCTTATGCAGAGTGCCTAGTCCAGTTCCATGCAGGCTCCACAGCTGTTGGTCTAATGGAGTAGTACTCAGCAGTAAAAAACAATAAAAGTCATGAAATTTTCAAGTAAATGGATTGAACTAGAAAATATCATCCTGAGTTAGGTAACCCAGACTCAGAGAAGGACAAACATGGTAAGTACTCACTCATAAATGGATACTGGATGTAAAGCAAAGGATAACCAGACTACAAACCACAGCTCCAGAGAAGCTAGCTAACAAGGAGGACCCTAAGAGGGACATATGGATCACCCTCAGAAAGGGAAATAGATGAGATCTCCTGAGTACACTGGGGGTGAGGGTACACAATAGAAGGTAGGGGATTGATGGAGCTGGAACAGGGACAGAGTGGGAGAGCAGTGAAAGAGATATCTTGATAGAAGGAGACATCATGGGGAAAGGGAGAAACCTGGTGCTAGGGAAGTTCCCAGAAATCCACAAGGATAACCCCAGCTTAGACTACTAGCAATAGTGGAGAGGGTGTCTGAGCTGGCTTATCCTGGTAATCAGATTGGTGAATACCCTAACTGTCATCATACAGCCTTCATCCAGTAAGTGATTGGAGCAGATGCAGAGATCCACAGCCAAGCACCAAGCCAAGCTCCAGGAGTCAAGTTGAAGAGAGGGAAGAGGGATACTATGATCAAGGAATATCAAGATCACAGTGAGGAAATTTACAACTTACAGACTTTAACATTTTAGGATCACTTTAATATGAAGTCTCCTCACTGCTCTTCCGCATTGAACCATCCTCTATAATGGGTTTCTGGAAAAATCATTCCCAACTTTTTCTATGTGGTTATAACACTTAGAATATTTCTATGGTAACAAGCTATGCTTTCTGTCTGAACATTAGCTATACAGAGAAATTTATAGACATCATTTCATCTCATGCTTACAATAGCATAGTACTTTCTGTCAAGCATTATTATCTCCTTTTGTCAAATAAGGAATCTGAAGAAATTGAGAAAGATTAGACAGCAGGATCACAGTGAAAAAAGTTCAGAACTGGAGGTTGGCTTCAAGTCTGTCTCAATACATAGGCTATTATTTTAAATATGATGTCTTGCCATTGAAATCCTAAATCTGAATTAAAAATGTGACATACTAGAAACTGTTCTTTAATATTAGCACACATTTTAAAGGAAGGTGGTATTTCCATTAAAGGGTAAAAAAATGGTGTGGAATTGTCCAAAACATCTGAGCCATCACAAGGATTTATGACAATAGAAAAGACCCCTATTTCATAAACAGACAGACTGTATATCTAGCATATTAAAATGTCAGGGGAGGTATGTGAGTGATTATGAAAATTAATGTCATACCGAATTCCTAAGAGAGATGGAGAAGTTTTAAAAATATTCTGAAGAGAAGCAAAGTGTCAGGGCAATATAAGTTTGCATTTTAGAAGAAACACAATCCATTTTAGGGGCTTCTCCACAGGATATTAGACAAAAAAAAAATAGGCTGTGGTCACTAGTGGTTTGCTCCCAAAAGACTGCTTATATTTTGGCATCAGTTTACTTATTATAACAAGCTGTGATAATAAGCCAGAAGTATACCACTAAATTGTTTTTCAGAAGAGAAGATTTTGTGGCTATCTATAAAAATGTATCTTGGGTATATGATTCTATGTTGATATTACTCAATTCGTATACAGAATAATCCATGGAAGAAGTGGTGGGTTCATGGCAGCTGGGTACTTCCATCATATCTTATTGATACAGAGAGATGGTTTTTCTTTTTCTTTTTCCTAGAAGAGAGTTCAAGGTTGATGTCTGATGAGATTTTTGTTCAGAGACACTTGTCTTTTAAATTATACACTTGTGATTTCCATTTAATGGGGAGTTTGGCAGTGAGTTGAATATACTGAGATCCAATAACAGTTGTAAAACTTCAACCATAAACCTGTAAGATTAAAAACACAAAGATAGGAGGCCATAACTCCTGTACCAAGAAGCTCAATGTCTAGTTGGATATTTCTACTCTGCGTGTGTGTGTGTGTGTGTGTGTGTGTGTGTGTGTGTGTGTGTGTGTATGTATGTATGTATGTATTTTACCACTAACACACTTGACACCAAACCCAGTACCTTATGGACACTAGGCTGGTGCTTTACCCTCAGCTGCACCCCATCCCTAGTTGATATTTTCTAAATCTTGGTGATGAACTACATAAAATACATGTTTTTGCACCAATCCATCTGCCCTTAAAATGACTCTTGTACTTATTTTCTTTACTTTAATTCCTTTTGATCATTAAAGACCTGCTATAAAACCACTTTCTCAGGAAACATTATCTGAATCCCTCAAACCCAAATACCCACAAGTTTGCACACATTATTAATTCCATGTGCATGTTATTGACTCAACATTGATTCCTACATTGATTACTCATAAAGCCAAGAAGATAAAGACTACTCTTACCTTGGAACAAGTAAAGTGAGTTGATTTTACATGGTGGGTAAATGACCATGCTGTTGATTGGTTGGCATTGACCTGGAATCAATTGAGTGAGCCTGCCTCAAACAACTATGCACCAGACACTACACTCAGTACTCGAGACATATGAATAGAGCAACTTCTTCTCCTCAAGGACTTAGCTAGGATAACAGCCAGATATAAAGGAAAGATAATTTCATACTCATTAAAGGAGTATTTGTATAGTAATTCACAATTTACAAAGTGTTTAAATGGCCTGGAGCACATCAGGGTCAAATAATATGCTGTTACACTAAATAATTGAAGATTGATTTCCATTGTGCAAATGAGCTGACTGAGTCTGAGCAAGGTTATCTGCCCTGCTCCAGATCTGACAAGACAAAGGCAGGACGCAGAAACTCAGGAAACGTCCAGCTCCATGATTCATTCAGTAAGTGTCTTGACTCAGAGCCAAGCAGTAAAGGCTAACAAACAGGTAAGAGTGTTTTTGAACCTGGAGCGGAAGTGCATCTATCACTGGGTTTGTGGAGGTCTTCTGCATGAAAGACATCATCTTAAATGTGTCCTGGTGTGTCAACAGGTTGCTATAATTGATCAAGTGTTTGGGGAGTGAAGTGACTAAATATCATCCCAAAGGAAGGCTTAGCTTTGGAAAATTATCGTTCTTTGGCTTCCCTTGACAAGGGCATAAATCAGCAAGTGGATGTGCCCATCCTGCTTGGGGAAATTGCAGCTTTATAAATAAAACCACTAATCCGGGCTGCCACTGCCCAGCCTTGCTACCAGTTCATGATTTAACTTTCTCACCCATCAGCTCCAAAATCTTTTCTGTCGCCAAGTGCTTCATTTCTTTTGTTCTTTAGATAAAATTATATATATATATATATATGTTATATATAATATCATATATATACATCAATTAATTATATTATAATTAAGATATTAATTATATTGTAATTAAAGTATATATGATGAATTAATTAAATATATGACTTTAATTTTGGCTTTTTTATTTTATAACATCATACTCTTTCATTTGATTTTTAAAACTCCTTTTCTGTGAAAGATGGTGGTATTATATCCATTATGAGGAAAGTAATTCTTTAATTTTTCCCCTTGGAAATTCAGTAGGCTTTTCTTTTCTACTTTGGAAAAAAATTAACATAATGGGAGGGATTTCAGTCTATAGTCGGCAGAACTCCCTGCTTTAAGTGTTGGTCTTACTTCTTTTATTCCTTCAAAGAAGAAATCTAGGTTATCTTTTATATCTGGCAAGTTTTTAAGGGTTGGAAATGTAATGAAAAAAGCAGAAACCACGTTCATGTTTATATGGAGCTTACATTGTTTGGTGGATGGCGACCAATAAACAGTATCAATTGTGAAAATTTAATTATAGAAACATGGTTTAGAGAAGATGGCTCAGACTGTAAAGAACATGAACATGCTTGCTGCATGAACATGAGGACCAGAGATCAGATCACCAGAACTCACAGAAATGTTAGAGATATGTGGTGGCCCGCCAGTAATGCCAGAGCTCAGAAAGTAGGGAAAGGGAAGCCTTGGAGCAAGCTGATTATCTAGACCATGCATTGGTGAGTTCTGTCTGTCTGTTCAGTTGAGAGACCTTGCCTTACAAACAAGATGGAGTGTGGTGGAGGAAGACTTCCTACATTTGTTAGGTCTCTACATACATATGCATACATGTGCTCATGCACATGTCATACACATAGACTGAAGGGAGACAGACAGATAGACAGAGACATGCACACAATTACACACACATACATCAATTACATATGTATACAAGAAAATTAATGTAGATAAACAGAAAATTCTAGAGGAGACAGAAAAGGAGGAAATAACATAAATGGGAGATAAACAACAAAGTCTCTTGGAGTACATGATATTGAACTTGATAAAATGATAAATACGGGTGAAATATAGATGAATAATGATATAATAACATGGACATAAAAGGAAGAGGAGAGTTGAAAAGATTGAACAGTGTCTATGTGGTTCTTCAAGGATGTGAATGAATTATGTCATATTTAGAACCTAAAATTCAAGATGACACCTGAGAGTGATAGGCTAAATAATAAAAAAATAAAAGGATGGAAAAGGACAAGATTAAGATCTTATTTGAGATATTAACCTTCACCTGGAAGGCAAGATGGAATTATTGAAGTAGTAGAGATAGGACAGGAAAGTAACAGTGACAGTGAGAATTCTGGCAAGTACAGCTCATAGAAAACGAATGACTGGGACAAACATGTAGACACCTTTGATAGACTGAAACATAAATGAGTTTTCTGGAAGGATTATCTTAGGTTTCTTTCCCCCTGTGAATGAGTGTGGTGTGTATACATGGATATGCATGTTCATATGTTTGTGGGCACAGGTGTGTTTGATTGTGCATGGATATGTGTACACATACATGTGGAAGCCAGAGATTGATGTTGAGTGTCTTCTTCTACTCTTATCTGTTTTATATGCTGAGTCTCTCACTTGTTGCCAGAGCTTGACAATTTGGCTCATCCAGCTAGCCATATTGCTCTGCCTCCATGCAGGAGTTACAGGTGAGTCAAGCCCAACTGGCATTAATCAGGTGCTGGAGACCTGAACTCTGATCCTCATGCTTATACAGCAAGTGCTTTATCCACCAAGACATCTTGCTAACCTCCTTAAAGAATGGTCTCAGTGTTTACCCTCCAACGCCAGCCTGTGCAATAATCCATTTCATTAGTGAGCAGAACAGTATCGTTCATTTATTGAATTTTTGTGTTCTAGGTACTATACTGGGTGATGACTTACAGGATTTTGCTTAGTAAAACTTTACAGAATTCCTTTAGGATGGGGATATAATTCCCATTTAACAGACTTTTCTGGATTTTGCAAAGAAAAACTGGTATTTCCAAAGTCATAGAAGAAACAAATGGCTGGAGTTCTGGTCTGACTTAATCATGATGGAGTGTTAGTGTATATTTTCTCTTTCAACATACTTTACATTCAGCCCCATTGCCTCATTTTAGAGACAGGTAATTCTCATACACTATTTTGCCAACCTCTTTTATGTTTTCTAGATTTTATTTCTTTAAAACAGGACTGATAGAGAACATTTAGAGAAGTTTCTGCAATTTGACTTTCTTCTGGAATCTATTTTTGGAGAAGGAAGAGTAACAAGTGAGGTGATAGGAAACTGTTTTAGTTATGGGCAGATGGCTTGTTTACACAGGGTCCTTTATCTCCCCTTTTACCACTACAAAACAAACTGCCTTCTCCAAATTAATGTTTGCAATAGATCAGAGGCAGTTGTTTGGTGAGGTTCCTGACCTCGGAATAAAATAAAAGCAAACAACTGAAGTTTAGAACGATGCTTGCTTCTCAGAGGCATCAACCTGGACTAGAAACTGTCCTTTGTTTCTCTAAGCTGCACTCTAAAATTGCATGCATGACTGTGCCAATTATTCCTTGCTTCATTGCTGACTCATAATAAAAGAGAAGTTGCAAGACTTAAAAGAGTAAAGACAAGTGCTGCTTCAATATTTATAAATAGCCCCTTTCTCTGGTTTCACTATATGCCCACTGTGTGTGTGTGTGTGTGTGTGTGTGTGTGTGTGTGTGTGTGTGTATGTGTAAGAAACAGAGGGGGGATTCTGATATGCACTGAAAAAATACAGTTTATTGAGCAGCTTTGAAAGTCCTTTAAAATTGAGGACCACATTACTCTGGACTGATGACAGAAAGGAACAATTAGGTAAAACTCTGAATGACACTGACCAGTTATCTGAATGTTGGTGAATTAACTGTTTTATATGTCAGCTTCTTTGTCCAGTAGTGAGAATAATATTTATTGTAATCATGACGAGTGGCTTAATATAGTAAATAGTTTTGTATCTAAGGCACAAGAAGGTAATTCCCCTTAAGAAGTAAAAGCTTATCTACATAAATAAGCTATTTAAATTGAGTTTTATATAACACTTAGATATTTATCAGTGTTTAAATTATTTATTCAGTTGCAAAAAATGTAGTCTTAAATTTTATTTCTTAGAATTAAGAAAACTATATATATATATATGTGTGTGTGTGTGTGTGTGTGTGTGTGTGTGTGTGTGTGTAAAATAACTAGAGTTGCTCTTATTAAATGTTCAAAGTTTGGGTTGAGCCTTTATTTGTAGTTGTTCGTAAAAGTTACATATCCTCCAGTGTCTTAGGTTTTGAGGTTTATTTGTTGTTTTCTTCATCTTAATTTGGGTACTTTAGGACCCATTTAGCTTCTATACCGTTATAATTTTAAAAAAAATTAACTGGTACTTTACATGAAGATTGATTTATTTACTTTGGGATCGTTTTTGAATACTCAGAATCTGCAGTGGGTTGAAAACCAGATTTGGCCACACCCTTAATGTGAGGAAATGACCAAGGAACGGGCCACCTCCCAGGAAGGACAGATGAAAGCTATTCCTTTCAGCTGGTGATTCAGAGTTAGGCTCCAGGGTCAATTGTGTTCCCACAGAAGCACACAGTGGCCACAGATGGCATTCATGGAACACAACACAGCTCAGTGAGGCATCACTAGGACCACACTTCTTGAGAACACAGCTATGAGATTCCGGGTTTCTTCCTAAGATGACAGCCCACAGTAGCCATCACAGCTGCACACTTCACAGACCATTATCACTGGCATCAGTCACATAGGAGATCATGTAACCCAACTCTCTCATTGCCATGCTCAGAAGTCCCTAACTCTCTCAATTCCACCCTGCTACTATCTTTTCTTGGGTAATAGGGTTCCAGTCCTTCCTGTGAGACTTGTCAAAGTCAGAACTTGAGCTGAGTGAATGTGCTCCTGCTTAGCCTTGTTTCTTCATTACCCCAGTCCTGTTATTGTGATTTTCATCATCAGTTATGATAATCCTGATGCTTAAGGTTCTGCCTACATTCTCTTGTCTGTGACTTAGACCCAGTTTCTACCATTTCAGGGCTCCTTTTTACCATTTTAGTGTTGAAAACTCAAATGTGTTACCACTTAGATGTTACCCAAGATAAAACACTCATGAGACAACTGGAACACAGATACTGGGGATGTTTCATTAATAAGCTGGATATTAAATAAATAGGCAATATTTCCCTTTAACATTGACAAAACCACATTTAGGTAGGTTGGTGCCATTTTAGGGAGAAGTTCCTCTGCCATGTACATTTTTACTGGTAGAATCTTTCCACTCCATATTTGAGACCTGAAGTTAAGAGAAGTTTTAAGGTAATGACACAAAGTTCTGTACTGGTTGGGCCATCTTCTGATCAATTACTATAATGAATCACTAAAATTACAACTATATCATCAAAATACTGTTCAGAGATTTTTGATATCATTGTGACTGGTATTTGTAGACTGTGAGACAAGATATACTTGCTATGTGTTTTCATAAATACATTTTTATGGCAAAACATCAATGATTATTTATTTACATGTTGTCTCTGGCTGTTTTGCATTGTGATACAAAATGGTAGAATTGATTAAGTGTCAGAGAATCAAGTAACATGGAAAGCTACATTATCTGGACCTTCATTTTTGACAATTTTTGACATTGCCTACATGACAGCAGAAAGTGCTTATAGGGTCCCAGGCAGTCCTTCTAGGCAGAGTGTCTAACAGTGTCCTATTATTGTAATTAATGCCTTTTAGGTGTCTGGCATATATTTATATGCTATTAAAACCTATATTAAATGTTTTATGAGTAACTGACACACTATACCAATATTATCTAATTTGATAAATTAAAAAGACATGTTAGATAGACCTAAAAACTAACATATAAAGAAAATATGCATATATACTTGAAACATAGAAATAGAACTAAGTCCTTGATTATTAGAGAGGATTTGAAAGCCATCATATTAAATTCAGATTAGCTCCCTGTTCATTCATAGAACGGTCTAGTTAGTATGCAGATTGACAGTGTGGAACAACCTTGCTTATCCCACAGTAACCTTTAAAAGAAGTTTCATTCAAATTTGAAACCATAGCCTTGAAAATAATTATCTCATAAGAGTTCAACTATTTGGTTATTTCTGTTTTTCTAAAGTGAAGGGATTTTTTTTTAAGATGAAGGGCTGCCTTTCTCCCTTTATATTAATTTTGGTCTTATTTGCTTCAGCACTAAGCACAATGATGGACACAGTAGAACTTTAGTTAACACTTGTTAAACTGAACTAAATCCAAATACAACTAGCAGCAAGCACCCACTGGTTAGCACAGGGATTTTAATCACATCTCCCATAGGCTTAAAAAAGTTAACTAATCCTTTATTCACATCTCCCTCTCTCCCTCTACACACACACACACACACACACACACACACACACACACACAGAGAGAGAGAGAGAGAGAGAGAGAGAGAGAGAGAGAGAGAGAGAGAGAGAGAGAGAGAGGTGGGGTGGGGATAGAAGTTGTTTAAAGAGTTGATGGGATTCTCAGAAGTTGATAAAAAGACAGACACAAATATTAACTTGTCCTTTCTATTGTGTGTGAACATGGAAATGACTGCTGACCCCGAAGAAGCCAATCTGTGAATATCTGACAATTACAAAGAGATTCTAGGTAGTACGGCAGAGGGCAAAAGGAATCTGAGCTTTGATAGAGCTTCTGCCTCAGCCTATTTTCTCTCCATCTTGGTTTACCTTTCTATTCAACATGCATTGAAGCCTGCATTATTTTGAGTGTCTGGTAATCAATAAAAATATATACCCAATTGTCTCAAACATTTTTGTGGCAAAAATAACCATCTATCAGTCATGACACCTTTACACGACACTGTTTTGCCATGGGGATAATTTTAAGGCAGGGGCATGTTTATTGTAACTGTGTCTGAGTGAAGTCATGGGAGCAGAAGTGGGCATGTTCATGTTCATAGACAGTGGTGATGCTGTCTCAATAACTTCATGGGGATAAATGCAGGCACATTGATAGTGACCCTGTCTCAGTGAAGTCATGGGGTAGAAGCAGACATATTGATGGTGAATGTGTGTCAGTCAAGTCTTGGGTGCAGAAGGATGAAGATAAAATAAGTCACCATTCTGTTAAGAAGAAAATTCTGCCTCCCTCTGTCCCTCTACTCCATCCCTTCCACCTCCTCCCCTTATCATCATGTAAGGATACTAAGAAAGCAGTCAGGATGGGAGGCCTTACCAGGAGTCAATCAGCCTGGCAAACTGACTTGTAATATCTACAATTAGAAGAAGTACATTCCTGTTGTAATTCCTAGTATTACATCACGACTCCCAAAGCTGAGAAAGCTCTCCTGAGATGTAGTGGATATCCCTCTTTTACTTCTCAGAAAGAGAACAAAGGAAGAAACAAAATCCCAGTGTGTGTTCCCAAATCTTCTGCACTCGTTTTAACTAGTTATTAAATTATTATTGTGGGGGCAGAGAGAGTGTCTGTGTTTGAGAAAGAGAACGAATGCTCATGTGGGATGAGTGTGAGTGCAGGAATTCATGCCATAGAGCATGTGTAGAGGTCACAGGCTTAACTGATTTTCTCCTTTCTCTTACTAGGGGGAGAATCACTCACTCTTATTGTTTCTGCAGTACTGCATTCAACTTTGCCGAGTCTGTTTTGCATGCATTTTTAAAAGCATTTATAAAAGAATAATGCAGAAAAAGAAAACAAGACAAATAAAGCATTGCAAAAGGAGAACCTAAGGTGAGCTTCCCAGAAGCAGTGAATGGTTCCCTGGTTACCTTTATCTCCATTGGGGTTTGTCAGCAGGTGCTCCATGAGCATTTCTACCTTGTTGGAACTTCAAGCCTGAGTGACTATTGGTTTAGGCTCAGTAATGGCGGAAAGCTCTTAGGTGACAAAATGCATCATGTTTTGCTAAAAACAAAGATAGTGGAGAGGAGAATACAAAGGCTTGCATTTTTTAAAGGAAACTTCAGCTGGAAAACTATACAATGGAAAAAAATGAGTGTAGTTATTTTACAATGTGTACTGATCTTCTTTATAATTCTAAGGAAGCAGACAAAAGTTGCTCAGTGTAGCTAACCATAGGGCAGTAATCATAAAGCCTTCCAATTAGTAATATCTAGACACTTAAAATTATTAAGCCTATTTCCCTGATAAAGAAAAAAATCCAATTGAGTTTCATATTTAGTAGTATGGATTCAAGAACGCTGTTCTAAACTTTAGAAGCTTACCCTCCTCATGCTCAAGAAGATGTTAATAACAGAGTTGAAGACTTCCATAATTTGTATATGAAATAGAAACCATAAACATTTATATTACTATAGCATCTAGTAGGTTCAGACTTCAACCAAGAACTTTGCTCTCCAATTCTGGTGCTTATCCAGGTTACTGCATTGTCTAGTAGCAGGGGTCTTGGTAGTTGTGGTGGATACATCAATGATAATGATGTATGGATTATGAGCACCTGCAAAGTGGGAGAGTCAAGTACTGGGGACATAAAGGTGGGTCAATGATTGTTCTGCCTGAGTATGTCCAAATATGCATAAATAGATACATACATTCATGCACACATACATATACATGCACATCACATACATACACACGTATACACATACATATTCATAAATATTTCACAGATATATACATACAGCTTTAGTTCAGTCTCATATTATTTTTGAACAACTAATTTGGAAAATATAGTTTGTTTTTTAGAACATCCCACATCGAATACAAATATCTGAAGTTGTGAGAATGCAAACATCTAAAGTTCCAAGCACCTTGGAGGAGAATCTATATTAAAAAATAATCATACAGGCAGGTTGGATAAGTAGCTCAGGCACTAAGAGTACTTTCTGCTTTTGTAGAGGACCTGGATTCAATTCCCATTACCCACATGGCAGCTCACAACAGCCTGTAACTGTAGTTCCAGAAGATCCAATGGCCTCCTCTGGCCTCTCTGGGATTTTGCATACATGTGCTGTAGATGTGAATGTAAACTCATATAGGCACACACACATACATATAAAAGTAATAAATCCTCTTCATCAAGTATTCAAACTATTTCCCACCTAGAAATACTAGGAGCAGAAAACATCATCTATGAACAAGATGATTATTCAGTCTTCTGTAAGCTCCACTTGAAATTATATATATATATATAATATATATATAATATATATATTTGAATAATAAAAAATATACATATATACAAATTATCTATATGTATACACACACACACACACACAAAAACAGGACAGAGAGTTTCTTTAATATGTTTTTGTGACTTGATTTTTATGAATCAAATTTCAAGAAATGATTGTGTTACTTGGGATTTTCCCATGTTTCCACTTCCTCATTGGAAATAGGAAATAATAATGTATTTAATTTTCAGTATTCCGTTTAAGTACACAAAAGACACTTTATATGTTCTATGTAACAAGTGTTCAATTATTGCATATATATGTATAGATAAACATATATGTACAATTTTATTATAATAAAATGGTAGCTTGGACTTTAGCAGAAGTATGGATGGCATGTCTATAATAATACTTATTGTGATCACAGATTTATCTCCCTAGAGAGTAACAATCCAGTTCATTGACAGCCCTTTTCCATAGAACTTCTACAGAGAAAGTGAAATGATTCCTTATTTTACAGTATTTTTAAGTGATGTGGGAATCAGTCTTCCTTACACTGATGATCCCTGTGGCCCTCCCCTCACTTTTTTCCATCACCATTTCAGTTCTGAATGAGTAAAAATAACCCTGATCCTAGTTTAGAAATCCTTCCTATACATCTCATCTCATGAAACTTAAAAAAAGAAAAAAAATGAGCCTTGCTCTGTGCTTTTCATGGAATTTAATCAAACATTTTTCTTGCCTATTACCTTGAACACTTCTCAAATTTGTAGTTAAAATTAAACTTTTTGTAGCACAATGAACCAAAATTTGATGGTTTTCATATTATGCATGAATCTTTCATTCAGTCTGAGCATATCAATGTCATGGTGGCCTAAGGAAAGAAAACTGTCTCTACTACTAGATGTTATATGCCAAACTTTCCCATAATGCAGACTAAAAACTAAACCTTCTAAATGTAGTAACAATGCACTTTAATGCATGGATATATACACAAATTTTTTATTCTTCCTTGTGAATGCAAGTTGAGTGCTAGTGTTGTCACATGCTAAGAAAGCAAGCAAAACATCCAATTATCATTCTCCTCACCACAAATAATCAGAACATT
The DNA here is from genome assembly GCA_902168425.1 of Peromyscus attwateri. Classification (NCBI taxonomy): domain Eukaryota; kingdom Metazoa; phylum Chordata; class Mammalia; order Rodentia; family Cricetidae; genus Peromyscus; species Peromyscus attwateri. The sequence goes on along the minus strand of CABHPP010148249.1, from coordinate 26,624 downwards.
AGGCACTAGTTGAAAGCAAGTGAAAAATCTCAGCTTTTTAGGTGTGTTTTTATGGGCCATCCTGAACTATAGCCTGTCTATGTAGCTACTTTCCTGAACAGCACACAGGAAGCTTCATGTGTAATATTCATGTTGCCAGTTGTTGTCCACTGTACACTTGAGCAGGATGTCTTATTCACTGCCCTTTTCCTAGGAACTAGATCCAGAACACTTGGCATGTAAAAGGTAGGTGAATTCTTATTTTTGGTAGATTAAGGCATGAGTGCTAGCTTCCCTCCCTTCTTGAACACTACTTTGTCTCTTGGTTGGGTATCTCCCAGCCTGTCAAGTAGATTTGTTTCTGTTATTTGTCAAAACTTGCTCAGAATTTTAAGTTATGATAAGGTAGAAAGGCCTGGTATTGATTTATCATTCATATATTTATAACCCAACAATCAGCATTCATCAGCCAAGAAACACTGAATACAAGAACGAATGACTGCAAGAGCCATTTCACCATTCCTTATTTCAATGGGCATAGCACATGTTTTCTAAATACGCTGTAATTTGCTCTAGATCAGCTAAGGCTATTTTAGCTTCTAGAATCTATTCTGGTTTTGCTTCTATCCAGGCCTTTGGACACACTTACATGCCCCTTATCTGGGTTTTTAACTTTAAAAGGCAGTCTTCCCTGACAGCTCCAGAATAGGTAGGTGACTCTTCTAGAACACTGAAGTCTTTGCTATAGTTGCCCGACTTTTCCTTTTTCTGTTCTCCCTAGATTCCCTACACTCTTAAGTTCTGTGAAGGCATTGCCTTAATTGTTTCTGAATTCCTGCATAAGTAAATAAGAAGACATTATCATGCCAGCCAATGTAGGAATTAATATATTTAAACTTACACGAAATGCAATTGTTGCATCCTGTCTTTATAGGAGAGTAATCCACAGTTCACAGACATCTAACAAAATCCTCAAGCTCTCAAGCCCAGCTGCTGGCACTATTAGACTAACCATTTAGAGGGCTGCACTCTCCAACCAATTTCATTCCTTCCACACTGTATTAACCATTTTTGTTACAGTTCTAGTTTTATAAGGGCAGAGGTCTTATACCAAAGTACTAAAGCTCTACTCACTACAAAAATTTAAAGATCTAGGTTGGAAAGATGGCTCAGCAGTTAAGTACAATTACAGCTCTTACAGAGGACTCAGGTTTGATTCTCAGTACCCACGTGGTGCCCATGACCACCTCATCTGATCTCTGAAGACACCAGACATGCATGTGGTACATCTGCACAAACTCAGGCAAAAATACACAAAAATACAACAAATGAACAAACCTTTTAAAAATATTTAAGGACCAAGTTCATAAATAAATAGGACTCCATGGATGCTTTCCAGTGACCTGCCCCAGAACTCTAATTTAAACAGTCTTTCTGAAAATTTTGTTTGTATGCCTATTCTTGAACTTTTGTTCATAAACTTTAAAATAACCTTTAAAAATTTACTTAAGATTACTTGGTTTAAGATCTCATTAAATGCTCTTTCCCCCTTTAAGTATTTTACATAATTGACTTACATGTTTTTCACATAACTCTGCAGATATGACTCATTATTTCCCTTTACTGAGGAGAAAATGAGGGTGGTTCTGAGTAATTTATGTAAGTACACTCATGAATTTCCTGAATATGGGCCATGGGTATGCAGGCCTGTCTTTACTTGGTACACACTTTCACATATTCTGTTTTTGTTTGTCATTCATGTTCCTTGTAAGTCTGAGCACACACACACATACACACACACACACACACACACACACACACACACACACAAACACTAACACAAGAATGCCCATTGTCTCTAGGCTGAAAATTCTTCACTGTACGGACTTAGCTCTGTTTACACCTTTCATATTTTAAAGGATTCTAAAAGAGAGACTTGGAAAACATTCATTTTTATTTTTTGATTGCTTCTAAAAAAATCAGTGGAGGAGTAGTGAAATGGTGCAGCAGGTGAGGGTGCTTGTCCCCAGTCCTGAAGACCTCAATTTGAGCCTTGGATCCCAGACGGTAGAAGGAGAAAGCCACTTAAGCCTGCAAGCTTTTCTATGACCTCTATACATGCACCGTGGCACCTGAGTCCCTGCACATAGATGTAGACACACAATAAACAAATAATGTAAAAAAGAAAATCAGTGGATATATGCTTCAGGTAGTGTGAAAGGTCAACTTCAAATGTTTTATTTTTGAATTTTAACTGACAAGCCAGTGTGTTGTCATTTAAATTCCAAATGAGGCTGCTGTGAGCAAGAATGTGGTCCAGCATAATTAGGCTGCAAAAATTTTACAAAGGTTAATCAACAAACAGGATTCTTAGCTTAAAATTTGTTTGTGGCCTGGTCAAAAAGTACAAAGTGACTATCATGCTTCGAAGCCATGAAGTGGCAATTTCCAGTGTCTTGCGCATGTGTACAGAGAAGGGGAAAATATGTTCCAACAGAAAGATAGACTTTCCTCAGGTAAGATGTCAGTAGAAGTGCTGAAGATTTTGCAAAGGAAATCAATATACTCAAAGATAAGCTTGGAAACACACTAAGTCTTCTGTCAAGTGTGAGTAGGCCTGCTTCCAGGTCTGTGGACAGACAGTGACCCCAATCTCCCAAACCTCTCTCTCTTGAACTTAAGGAGGTAAGAGAACACCATCACACTGACTTGGAATGATTATTTTACTCCTTCATGAAATTTTGTATATTTGACCCACCTGCCCTTCAAGTGTGGCAATGTAGCCATCAAACAGCCCACAGTGTCATTGGTTTCCCCAGGCCTTTCATCTCATTCCTACTTCACTTTTATTGTCACACCCATTTCACATCTTTAGAACTATTTCTGTCCTGAGCTAGCACCACAGCTAGAAAATGAGCTTGAGCCAGCCAACTCTGACATGCAGGAGTTTATTGCAGAGGAATCAGAAATGCAAGCTAGCAAAAGAAGGCCAATACTAAGGGACATGTGGCATTGTGACTCCCTTGTTTCTGTATTAGCCATCCCTCATCACTACTCTGGAAACTTGTAGGTCATTCTCACTATGGCTAGACTTTCTACTATTCAAATTCAAATTGATCACTCTTCTATTTGATATCCTACTGTTTCCTTAAAATCTTTTTCAGTACTTTATTATGGAATAAGTGTCCCATATAAGAAAATATGTATTATAGCTATATGGAGGTTATATTTGCATGTGTATACATATATATGCATGTGTGTATAAGTGTATATGTAGGCCAAAGCATTAAATAATAATACCTGGATGTGCACTCCTGTAATCCTAGCATTTAAGAGGCAGAGGAAGGTAGATCTCTGTGAATTCATGCCCACCCTGATCTACATGGGGAATTCTAAGGCAGCCAAGCCTACATATGAGAACTTGTCTCAAAATAAACTAATAAAGAAAATAAACAAATAAATACAAACCAAGCACTAAGTACCACATATAAAAGATGTGAAATCACTACTATTTCACTATTTCTATCTATGTACATCTCTCCTTGTTTATTTTTTCCTCCCAGAAATATGCACTATCCTAAACTTTGTGTTTATAATCCCCTTCATTTTGTTTTTGCTTTAAGTATGTGTGCTTTTATTCTTGAGCAATGCATTATTTACTTGGCTTTATTTTTGAGATTTGAAATTGTAATGTAATCACACCATATGCAATTATTCAGCAGCGAAAATGAAAAATTTCAGTTACACATGATACCATTGATGAATGCTAGAAACATAATGCTGAATAAAAAAAAACAATTAGTAATAGCACATATACTATGGTACCATTTTTTTTTAAAGATTTATTTATTTATTATGTATACAATGTTCTGCCTGCATGCATCCCTGCAGGCCAGAAGAGGGCACCAGATCTCATTACAGATGGCTGTGAGCCACCATGTGGGTGCTGGGGATTGAACTCAGGACCTCTGGAAGAACAGCCAGTGCTCTTAACCTCTGAGCCATCTCTCCAGCCCCTATGGTACCATTTTTATTGTAGTACATTTTAATTACTTTTTACATGTATGGTTTTCCCTCTGGGCTACACATTCCTTGAGGAACAAATTCATTTTAAACTTCTGTTTGTAACTTTACATTCCCCTAGCATGTAACATAGTGCTTGCCACATCAAGTTTTGTCAATACATATTTGCTAAATTCAGTTGGAATTATTAATCCACATTCATTCTGAGCTAAGATCACCTCTTGGATGTTAGGCTATCATCTGACATTTCCTATTTTGATTTGGCTCCTTATTTCAGTCTTGTTTGTTCTATGTAATGTACTTTGGCCAACCTATGTCCTTCACTATGTTTGACTTTGCATTAGTCCTGTTTAGAGCCTTGCTGCTCTAGTGTCAGGAAGAGCAGGGAGATGAAATGTTTCCCACCCGTTTAAAGTATAGGACTCTAGCTTCTTCTCTAATAATAGTCTGGTGTAAGCCAGTGTCACGAGTAAGAATAGCTCTGTAGAATGACACTGCCTCACCTCTGAGGATGTACCTGTGTGTTCAAGCTCTCATTCCCAATGACTAGATCCCTCCCTGAGCAGCAGCAGCAGCAGCTGTGCAGTGTAGTTCTCCTTGGAAGCAAGTCACATATGATACCTCTCTAAATTACTCACAGATAGCTCGAGTCACACACACCATCAGAGAGGTCACAAGGATAATCGCCACAAAGAACTAACCAGTACAAGAATTTCTTCTCACAGCTACCATGAAGTGTTTAGCTTTTCTTGAACTCTCTCTAAGGCATAGAATTCAGTAGGTTTCAGCTAATATTTCATTTCTGAATGACTTGAGAAACAATAATGCCTCAGAAGCTAGGCTTTCTTTTGAATTCCTGCTTCATAAGTGAATATAGGTAACCATCTGGAAATCTCATGGCCTCAGTTTCCTCATCTATAAATGAACAGAGAACATCTATCCACCAATTTCCCTTACACATTCTGGCTCCTCAGTGAGTGTTGGTCTACTTTGTTGTCCACCTTTGTAGCAGGAATCTTAAAAGTTCTTACAAATAAAATCAAACCTGAGGCCAGTTATTGGGGTGAATGCTGGAAGATCAGAGAAGCAGAACAAGCTACAGCTTCCTCATCTTGCCACTTCCTCAGCTGATCCTGTTTCCTCAGACTGGAAGCCTCTGAGTCCTCATCTAGAATGAATCTCAGCTGAACTGTGCTGCTCAAAGCCTAAAAGCTTAACCAGCCAAATGCTTCTAGTTCCTGGTCCTCACGCCTTATATACCTTTCTGCTTTCTACCACCACTCCCTGGGATTAAAGGCTCGCTTTCTGGGATTAAGGGCGTGAGTCACCATGCTTGGCTGTATCCTTGAACACATGGATTTCTGCCTCTGGAATGCTAGGATTAAAGGCGTGAGTGCCACCATTTTCTAGCCTCTGTATCTAGTGGCTGTTCTGTTCTCTGACTCCAGATAAGTTTATTAGGGTGCACAATATTTTGGGGAACACAATACCACCACACAGCTTTCTTCCTGAAGATACCACCCAGATATAGTAGTTTTGTTAGTTCTTTCATTGATAGACTATGCAACCTCTAATTTTTTTTCACTCTCCCTCAAATGGAATGGTGTTTGCTGTCTCTGACACTCCAACTCACACATTCTTTGAAAGATTATATTATTGAGTACACTGTGGGTTCTTCTGCCCACTGCTCTCCATTATTACTACAATTGCCAAGTAGTAGTCTTGAGAAAGTTTCTAATGTGTCCCCCATTTACTGTGGGCACAGATGGGAGAGACAAATAGGAGATCATGTAAGGAAGTATCAAATGAACATGAATGCAAACTCGGAACCAAGGCTAATCTCGAGAACTTTCCAAGTATAGGCTGTGTCTTCAGGCAACCCACTTTACCATATAGTGCTCATTATTTTTCCCATGGTACTCATTTTGTTTTCCATCTCTATAATGGGGCTAAGAGTGTTGTATCAAGTGTCTAGTCTAAAGATAAGATGAAAAAAGCACATTAAACAACGCTTTAGAGACTTGGACATTTGCAGTCAATTGAGACATGATAGTTACTTAGTACAATGGCCCTGGATTCTCATCTATGTGTATCTGAGGAAATTACATCAGCAACTTAAGGCAAATAAGCCAACACTCACATTGATTATTCAGTTTAATTGCTAAAGATATCCTTTGTTAAAAGTACCACATCATTCCTCTTATTCAAATCTAAAAGCTGTAAGTTTGTGAACTCCATGAGAGGCCACCCTGTTTCCAGGTTTACTGGAATCCCTGCACAGTTCATTGTGGGTATGCCTTCTTTTACCATGGGTGTTTTGCCTCTGCCATTTCATGATACCTGCGAAACCTCACAATGAAGGTAAGCACCTACTTTATTTAGATGATTCTATTTTTAGTCCAGAGTTAGCCTGAGATTATTTATTAATTATCAGTGAGTAGTGGATGCCATGTTCAGAGAAGAGCTCAGTTGGGTTATCCCTCATCGCTCTATACCTGGACTCAACATCAATTTCTTCATACCCCCTTAATATCTGAGACTCAATATACATAGAATGGATGAGTTGAGGACTTTTTCTAATTATTTCTTGTTGAAGTTGCATTCAGTATACTGCAGGATATCCAAGTTGTGAGTGACTGTCCTCTGAGCCAAGGAACTGTCATTCCAGCTGGGCTTGTGCTGAGGGATGTCTTTCTGTATGCTGTGAATATATGTTGTTCCCATTAGTTAATAAATAAGCTGCTTTGGCCTACAGCAAGGCAGCTTAGAAGCAGTCAGGAAATCAAAGGGAGAGACAGAAAGAAAAAAGGCAGAGGCAGAGAGACATGAACAAGCTGCTCAAGGAGCAACATGTAATGGACACAGATAAAGCCACGGAACACGTGGCAAAACATAGATTAATAGAAATGGGTTAATTTAGGATATAAGAGCTAGCTAGCAAGAGGCCTACTATAGGCCATACAGCTTGTAAATAATATTAAGTCTCTGAGTGGTTATTTTATAAGTGGCTGTGGGACCTTAGGGCTGGGCAGGACTGAAGAAATCTTCCGACTACAGGCTTGTTTATTTTATACCACCTTAAGGAGATGTGGGGAGGATTGCAAAGCCCTCATCTGAGTCTCCAGGCCCTTTACCCCATGTTGAATGAAAATCTGCCTTAATTCCACATGGCCTTGGTGAGGGGCTAGATTATATACAAATGAGGGAAGACTGGAGTGGACTACAGTGAAGGCCCAATGCCTACTGGGAAAGTTTTTTCAGGTAAGGCCTGACAGGAAGGAGGAGCAAGCACATGTGTGTAAGTAACCTCTTAACTAGGCTCTGGGAAGAAGCCCAGTCAAATCATTGATTCCCCAGACTGAACTCTGGCAAGATGATGGCTTTATCCTTGGGAACTTAGGAAAAGGGGTGGATGTTGATTACATCTTCCCCTTTGGAAGGAATTTTAGTAACATGAGTTTATATATATATAAAAATTGATATAGTGTAGCTTCAGAATTCAGGTTTAAAATCTCACACTCTCTGTAGGTATTTAACATACAGTATGTCAGCCCAGTGTTGCAAACTTTGTAAAGCTGTTTCTGGCATGCTGGTTTTTACCTGTCTCTGAATTTCTCATTTTCTGATAGTGATAGAAGTAATTACCTCATCCTTTCCAATTTTGTTTATTAAAAAAAACTAGAATAGTTCTTGGGTTTTTCCTCAACCTTAATGTCATTATAATAGTAATTATAATCATAGTAATAATAATAATAATAATAATAATAATAATAATAATAATATTTGGCTTTCTTCACAGGTAGAAGTAAAGAACAAATTAGAAAAAGTATATTAAACCACAACTACAATACAGATATGTATTATTATGTTTAACTATATGTCAAACTGATATGTCTTTTAGCAATTTGCATTACAACCGTCCAGAGGACAGGAACTGGTTTTATTCTCTTAGAATATTATATCCAAAATACAAAGAGCTTAATTATCACTTAGTATATTTGATAATAACACATTTGAGGCATTAAAATCATGACTTCAGCTTTGCTTGAGAAGTAAGTTGGGCATCTATAATAATTAAAATGATTAGAGAATCACTTATGCTAACACTGATATTTTCAAAAACAAATTTTCAGTGCATAATAATGAAATTCTTTATGAATGTGGACATTGGTTTAGAATATGAATGATAACAGTAGTTGATTACATATAAATGTGTATATATATATATATATATATTCACTTTTATATTTTCTAAGATCTACTCACAGGAAGCATAGACAGCTATGAGTTACTGAATACCTGAATGTTTAAGGGCCATGGGAGATTCACTGTAGCTCAGACACTTAATATTGAATGTAGCATTTCAGGTCCTTGGACTGGGGCTTTTATTTTTATTTTTCATTATGATTTTTCAGTGGTGCTTTATGTCATCTTATAAACTAATTAATTTACAGTGTATTCTCATATCAAGTATGAGTTCTTATTCACTTTGTGTTGATGTTAAGAGGACATTCAAAGTAATTTATCATCATTATTGCATTTCCATCTACATATCTCATTATACTTTGTTCTAAGTAGCCTTTCCTAAATATATTACTTGTTTTTATTCAATATATATTCTTTAGTGTTATGCCTTGGAGGTTTTCATCTTGCCTTTCTCTATTTTGTTCTCTGTATCCCATTTATTCAGCTATACTCAACAAATGTTATATTGTTTCAAGCACATCTCAGAAGGTAACCTTAAATCTTACTTAAATGACCTGATTATTATAACAAATTAAATATTCCTAGAAGATCCAAGTACTGAAAACTCCAAATGCAACTACTTAGCTCTTCTCTTAAGAAATTCCCTACCTATCAGGCAAACCTTGTTTTGGCCCTAGATGACTGACTGGAGACCTGGTTTTAGAATCATGTTCTCCACATTATGCTTGACTGAATATTGCATCTGGACGATGTTCCTCAAAAACAGTGTTTCACAGGCATAGTTTTGGACTTATATACATATTAGGATTCACAGGCACACATATGCATTCAATTCTTTACAGTGTCTTACAGAAAAGGACCAGTTAAGCTTGTTTAAGTTTCTATTTCCTTAAGCATATCAAATACAATCCATTTCTGATATGCATCTCATCAGAAAATACTTTGGTAGTACCAAAATAGATGATGAATTTGGGAACTGTGCCTTATTTATGTTAATTTTTAATGCTTATTAGGTCTCTGCTCTGCCTAGGGCACTAGATGCAGAGATCCACAGCCAAACATTAGACAGAGCTTGGGGAAGTCCGGCAGAAGAAGTGGAAGAAGAATTGTAGGAGCCAGAGGGGTCCAGGACGCCCTGAGAACAGGGCCCACAGAATCAACTAAGCTGGGCTCATACGGCTCAGAGAGACTGAAGCAGCAACCATGGAGCCTGCATGGGTCTGAGCTAGGTTCTCTGCATGCATGCTCTGGTTCTTTAACTTGGGATGTTTATGGGACTCCTAAGAGTAGGGATGGGGGTGTCTCTGACTCTTTTATCTGCTCTTGGAACCCTTTCTTTCTACTTGTTGCCTCATCAAGCCTTGATAGGATAGTGTGTGCCTACCCTTAGTGCATCTTGTTATGCCATGTTCAGTTGATATTACTGGGAAGCCTGCTCTTTTCTGAAAGGAAATGGAGGATCTGGGGGAAAAAGGAGATAGGGGCTGGGAGGAGTGGGGGGTGGGGGCTGCAGTTGAGATGTATGAGAGAAGAAAAAGAAAGAGTGAATAACTGAAGTGAATATTGTGTGTTATTGACATATTTCTTAGATATGCCACTTCTCTAATGTCATGATTCTCATTTAAGGACCATCCACATATCTTACCTTCTACACCAGTATTCATGTATTCTCTCTGTGTCTTTCTCTTTGTGTCTGATTATTGCTCTCTCTCTCTCTCTCTCTCTCTCTCTCTCTCTCTCTCTCTCTCTCTCTGTGTGTGTGTGTGTGTGTGTGTGTGTGTGTGTGTGTCTCTCTCTCTCTCTCTCTCTCTCTCTCTCTCTCTCTCTGTGTGTGTGTGTGTGTGTGTGTGTGTGTGTGTGTGTGTCTGCCTCTCTCTCTCTTTATGTCTGTCTGCCTTTCCTTTGCTCTACCTCAAATTTGAGGTAAATTTTTGTGTCTTTACAGCCTTTTAACATTGGAAGCCAGAGAACCATCACTCAACACCCCCCCCCCACCTATGACCTATAACCAGACTCACCTGTTGCTTGTGATACTTAGCAGATTTATGTAGCCTCCTTGTCTATCCCTATCAACTCCCTAACATTTAGAGCCAGAGAACTCTTGAGGTTTTGTCATGGAGTATTATTCTGTGTACCAGAGATATTTAGCAGTATCAAGTCCTCAGTTCACAGGTGCCAGGTGCAAACTTCCAGTTACGCAAACTGAAAGATGTCCCCTGAAATCCTATCCATATCTTCTGCTAACAAATTCTGATCAGGTACTAGACAGTAAAGTTAAGCACCACAAATGTCAGTGGTTAAGAGCACTTGTTGCTCTTACTAAGGAATTGGGTTCTCTTCTCTGCCACACATAGAAGTTATGAACCATTTGTAACCCCAGGTTTAGCAGATCTGATGCCCTCTTCCAGCCTTTCTAGAAAATGAATGCATGTGCTCACAGACACATTTGCAGCCAAAACACCCAAAAGCATACATTAAAAATAAATCTTAAGCCAGGCGTTGGTGGCGCACACCTTTAATTCCAGCACTCGGGTGGCAGAGGCAGGCAGATCTCCGTGAGTTCGAGGCCAGCCTGGGCTACAGAGCAAGTTCCAGGAAAAGCACCAAAGCTACACAGAGAAACCCTGTCTCAAAAAAACCAAAATAAATAAAAATAAAAATAAATAAAAAATCTTAAAAAAATATTAAATCTCCAATCAGAAGGTCTTTGGTGGTGTTATTCATTCTTCTTGGTACCAGCTTCAGTCCAAGAATCTGTGACTATACATGTAATAATCCCTAGAGGAGAATCTACTACTCTTATTCTACTAAACAGACATGCTATTAAATTGATTCCTAATGACTTGTTGTTATACATCGATTAATGCATCTCTCAGGCTCTTATCAGAGAAGCTTCTACTTGCAATAGATGATGAATAACACAGAGACCCATAACTGACCCAAGTGCGGGGGAAAAGAGTCTACAGAACACTCAGCCTTAAATGGGACTTCTATATGGTAAGTCCTCCTCCTAAGGATCAAGGATCATGTGGACTAGTTGGTGGAAAGAGTGCAAGAGTCAGAAGTGGTGGGTGAATAAAAGGAGTCAGTGTTTTCTGAGCACAGCAGGGCAGCTTCACATATGAGCACACTGTGATTGTGATAGCATTCTCAAGGCCCAGGTAAGCTAAAGTCAGACCAAAACTTGAAGATAGGCAGAAGGAGTAACACAATTCTATTATTTAAAATGTACTTACTGCATTTATATCTAGTGCAATTATATCTAACTTATATACCTAATGTAAATACATCAGAGTTAAGAAACAGGTATGCGCCGGGTGGTGGTGGCACACGCCTTTAATCCCAGCACTCGGGAGGCAGAGGCAGGCGGATCTCTGTGAGTTTGAGGCCAGATTGGTCTCCAAAGCGAGTTCCAGGAAAGGCACAAAGCTACACAGACAAACCCTGTCTCGAAAAAAAAAACCAAAAAAAAAAAAAAAAGAAAGAAAGAAAGAAAAAAAAAGAAACAGGTATGCAAAACAGAGATAATCTAATGTGAAAAAGTGTAGCTTGGACAGAGTGGAACACTTGTATAATATATTGATGATTATTCCTATGATTCACCAGTTTTTATTGTAATTATTGTGCTAATTCTTCTTCTCTGTGGGAATTGGAAAGGTAAAGCAATCAGAATCCTTTGCTCACTATTTCAGGAAATAGTGTGTGCAGAAATGTGAATGGTGAAGTTTTTGGTTGTTCCTCCTGAGATATATATTCCTGTGTCTAAGCCAGCATGGAGAAGAGAGGTAGATATGAAGTCCTACCTACAGTCAAGAAGCTATTGGCTATTAATAGCTGCCAGGAGATGGAGAGTTTCTTTATGAGTGCTGCCCCTGATAAGCTGATCAAATTCCAGTGAAAGGCAACATGTGCAAGAATATAAGGGCAGCAAAAATTGTACTTGATGGCTTAAGGTAAAAGAGAAAACAAGTGTTGGTGAATAAGGAAGGGGGATTTGAGCTTGGAGAAGTATGAGAGGAGATAAATATGATCAATATACAGCTTATACAATTATCAAGAATCAATACAAATTTTCCCAAAAGAAAAAAAAATTAAATCACTAGTCAGTAACCAATCTCCATCTCTCTATGTAAACTTAAGTGTAGTATTGATTGGCCCTCACGCATGTTAGGCATCAGCCCACAGTTTAGATGCCATTGATACATTTAATACATCAGGTGTGTTAAATAAACTAAGTTTAGACACAAGGAAGAGATATCTCAGGAGAAACAACTTACTACAAAACCCACCATGGCGCCTGCACATTTCTTCCCACAATATTTCTTAAAAACATCTTAGCAAAGGGTTCTTATTGTTCTACCTTTCTCCATCCCACAGGACCTATTGGAAAGAATTTGTACAATAATGACACTAAAATTTGTTGAATCCTAGGAATACTCTCCAATATATTATATACATTTTCCACTCTACCTTGGCTACACATTTCTACATTAGCGTTACCGCTGTGCTTTCCACTTGTTCCTTAACTCTGGTGTATTTATAGTAGGTATGCAAATGAAGTGTGATTGTATTACTTAAGTGCATTATTTAATAATATAATTGTGTTAATCTTTCTGTCTGCCTTCAAGTTTTGGCATCTTAGTATAATGCAAAACACATGAGCTTTTAGAATCCAAAAGATGTTAAGTTTAAATTCTGACTTCTTGCTCAAGGGTGGGTAGCATTTACTTTAAAAGCAAAACATTTCTGTGCTTAACACAAGGAATAAAGTGAGGAGAAACCAGAACCCCAACTATCTAGTAACTTATATTCTGCTAACATGGAAATAAATGTTGTTCAATCAGAGATAACATCAAAGGCAGGCACAGCATACAGGGATGACACAGAGATGGAAGAGCTGACTATCAGTTAAGCAGGGGATGGGGGTATTATTAGATGACCCATGGTGCTTCTGGTGAAAGCCGAGATATACAGACTCAAATGACAAGAATCTTACTTAGACTTTCTGAGTCTCGAAACAAATTTCTTACAACTTAGTTTCATTTATACTTTTTTTTTATTTATCATGGCAGGGGATAGGGTACTACAATGCCATGTGGAGGTCAGAGGACAACTTGCATGAGTCTGTTCTCTCCTCCCATCATGTGGGCTCAGAAAACAAACTCAGGTCTTCCCTCTTGCTGATAAAAGTCTTCATTCACTGACCCATCTTGTCAACTCTCACTAAGTTATTTTTCAAATAGGGACATGTATCTGCCTCACACTGCTGTGACAATTAAGTGAGATAGCACTATCAAATATTTATTATAATGTTGGAAAAAAACAGTAGATAGATGACAGATATTACCGCCTTTTAGTTCCCTTTAAAGTGTAAGGTCTATGTCATATACATGATATAATTTATGGCATATATACAGCATAGCTTACATATTAAAAGGACCTGGGAAAACTACAAAAGGAAGAATCTCTTTAGATTGCAACATTGATTGACTTTTCCCTTCCTTCTTTATTCAAAGAAATTTGTTGCGCATGATGAATTTCCCAAGAGAGATAGATACGATCTGTACACCACTTCAAAATTTAGTACAAATATTTTCATGAAGACAAAAATGCATCTTCCTTAGACACTTTCCATAATGTTCTTACTACTAAAGAAAATAAACACAAGGAAAAAATATCTACAAACACACTGCAACCGGAACCTTTTAATGGGTCTGCTTTCTGTTCCACTCAGTGACAGAAACACAGAAATGAAACAGAAAAGCAAAATCAAGTCTCAAATGTCCTTAGCAACTTCCTGAGCCTCTGAGGACTGTGAGGATAGATGCCTCTGTTATTCAAACTAGCCAAACACTGCCTTCTGACAGAATTTGACTGGCACCATACTTTTCATCTTTATCCCAGAATGCTCCTTTTTTTTTATCAGGTAAGCCATTATTCCTATTTGTAAAGGGGCAACAGAGATCTGTGACAATGAAGAGAACGTTTCCCCACTGGGCTTCAGCTACCTCATTCCTAAAGCACTTCAGTTGTCCTTACTGTGACCATGCACTTGTGAAGTCTTATTAAATCTGACCTTGGTTGTTCTCTGCTTCTGTGACTCATGAAAAAAGAAGGTCAGTGGATGTAATTATTTCATCCAAGCAACATTTACTGAGCATTGACCAGGTGTCAGATAGAAAGACTATGGGGCCAGCTAGAGATCCTCATCAAAGATTTAATCACTCAAAATGAATATAATTTGTTTTGTTCCCATTCCAGTAGCCCTATTCCATTTTTTTTGGTGAAGTAGCCAGTATACTGATTAAATATTTAGCAATTGTTTTTATTTTATTAGGTGTCTTCACCACGTTGCCATTCATTGCTACTTGCTTTGTTAATATAGAAGTTGCACCAACTTTAATGTGGTTTCCATCTGGACATAGGAATATTTGGAGCTAAAGCTTACATGAAGAACTTACTATTGCTAGAAAAAGAAATGGTTTATAACTTATTTGTTCTTGATTATTGTTGAGGTGGAAACATACATTGTGTTTTATCAACTTTTCAAATCTTTACATCTCAAGGGAAGTTAATTTTGTAGGGGTGTTCAATGGCATGCATTCCATCTTCTTGGGATGCATTCAAACCCAAACAAAAACATAGAGCCTTCTTTTCTCTTTGCTAAATATTGAACCATCATTGAACATAATGATAACTCTGTGAGATTCTCTGAATTATCTTGCTAAAATGAACCCAGTATATAACTATATTTCAGAAGATTCAGAAAAGTTGAAGAATAACCTGTAGGCATCAAATATTAAGTATTAGGTGATAACTACTAAGAATATCTGGACATTCTTTTTACAAGCTATAGTATCCTAAGACACTGAACCAATACCTGGAAAGTCAAGTTCAAGGAAGGCCCAACTCCAAGGAAGGGAATTACTAGGACCTGTTTTGATAAGAGTCCTATAGCAGACCAGCATCACATCTCAGTGTGAATTAAAGGGAGAACCAGACCCTGAAAACAAACAGGAATTAGTAAATATTTATTTGTGTTGGTTATATCTCATAGAAGATGTATTGCTTCCCTGTCCTAGAGTTCTTGGAAGTATCTGATTTTACTCATATACCTGCACATGGAATATCTCATGTGAACTCTGAAGACCATATCTACATGTGAGGTTTTAAAGAGAATCACCTACTTTTCATAATTGCAGATATTCAGGGACTCAGTGATAAGATATTGTAGAAATAGTGGCATACATGTCTTATGAGGAATGTAGGAGCTGACATTTCTCCATTTATCATAGATGTGATAAAGGAAAGGTTGTGTAATTTTCTAAGGCAAGAGAAAGGTCCAGCCACTATTTTGAGCTTGCTATTTTATGTTAGGCATTTTGGCTTCTCACTTGTATATATATATATATATACATATATTGTAAACATACCTGTGCTAGAATATACCATGCTTCTGCTACATACTCATCTACTCAGTATCTATTTCTTGAGTGACATCTGTGCACCTGCATTGCTATTAGAGAAGAAAGCAAGTCAGGAACCAATACGTTCTCAGGAAACATCCTCACTTGTGAGAGGAGGAAGAATATCTGTCTATGTAAACAGGGCAGTTTCAAACAAATTGAGTGCTGTGCAGGCAACAAAAGAGGATATTTTGTTAATAATTCTGCCCTCACACATATAGAAGGTGGCAATGACTAAATGCAAATTAATGAAATAGGAAGACAACCATTTCTACCTTTTACATCTACTGGTATGCTGCCTTCCTGTGACTTTTTTCTCTAATCACTTTTTCTGCTTTGTCCACAATACCATGTTTTCTTTCTGTTACACTTAGAAATTTTCAAAGTATTTACCTAAAATACTCCCAAATATTTAGTTTTATGAGTGATATATTTGAGACTAGGCAAAACAAACCTATAGGAAAGATTCAACAGGTGAGATGTGAGGTTCAGGTAAGTCTTTCTTTCTCAAAGAACTATGCAGAGTGAGTGTTCAATTTCTTAGCATTAAGTTCACATAGAACATGGAATATTCTTAGATGGTTACAAGACTCATTATTTTGCATCATGTATAAACCAGGTTATAAAATATGTCAGAATTTCAATTCTCAGGACTCTCTATCAACTCCTCACCCATATCATTTTAAACCCAGTACATGACAAGCATTTTCAGAAGGACATTGTGTATAATGTTGAAGTCAGTCCTTTCAAAGAAGAGATTTAATTTATTGAATTTTTCTCTACTATTCTAATTTTTCTTTATGTAATGAGTGAAATAATAGATAAATGTACCCTTTCAGAGTAGCATGGGCACTCCCATGGGTGAGTTGTTCCTTTCACTACCCCCAAGTTTTATATTTTGTAAATAAAGACATGCCTGGGGGTTTGCTTTTGATGCTTAAAAGTAATGACATGTTCATCTGTAGTCATATATATCAACTAACTAAATGACACAAGCATGACTAAGAATACATACTACATAGATATTTTCTCCCTGTACACCAAGCCCTTGTCTAAATTTCAAACAAGTCATTATCTGAATTCATGAGAATGAATATGAAGGATATAAAAAAATGGAAAATGTGTAATTTACTGAAAGCACAGAACCATTAATTGTCATTGATGGTTTTCATTAAACTAGCAGCATATGTTGCTATTATAAGGATGTTTGTCATGAGATCCTGAGAGGTCTATTAACAGTAAAACCCCATTATTCCAGATGTCTCACATCCATGTAATACAACCACAATAATTAATTTCATATGGACTAAATTCATAAATCTAGAAAATTAGGAAGATATGTTATTCACCACAGAAGGCATTTTATATTCTATTTATAATCAGACTGAAATGCTAAAAAATGCCATTAATTACAGGGAAACCCACTATCATTTTTCTTTATCTGTAGAATGGACTTTGAATTTAAAATAATCCATTACCATTATAAAGGGAGCATCTGAACAAACAAAGAGAAGAGAAAGTCTCTGCCACATCTGCTGCAGCCACAGCCCCTTCCCTCCTGTGACATTGTCAATGCTTGCCTTAATACTTGCATCCCCCACCTCCAGCTGGCTGTGGCTCAGCTCCTGTCTTGTGCCAGGCACCAAGCTGGATGCTTTGCATAGATCGTGACTTATCCTGACACAATTCATGTTAGTCTGCCTCTTTTATAAACTCTGTCCCTTTGGGAGATGAAGGCTCAAAAGTTAAGCAACGGATCCACAGCCATAACACCTAAATAACAGAGGCAGAATTTAAATTTACAATCTTTATATCAAAGCCCAGTTCCTTCCCACATGCCCTAGCTGTCATTCCAAAACAGTAACAAAAGCTTTATTTTATTATATCCTTGACCCAGTGTGTCAACCTGAGTTGGGGATGAATCAAGGGACCCTGCGTTCAGGAATCTGAAGGTCAACTATTTTAACTGCCATTCAATGCCAGA
The DNA here is from genome assembly GCA_902168425.1 of Peromyscus attwateri. Taxonomy (NCBI): domain Eukaryota; kingdom Metazoa; phylum Chordata; class Mammalia; order Rodentia; family Cricetidae; genus Peromyscus; species Peromyscus attwateri. The sequence continues at coordinate 8,966 of CABHPP010148249.1, read as the reverse complement.
ATTCCCTCTCATAATGGTTGACAAAGAACTCACCCACTGTTCACTAAATTCCACACCTCTAAAAGGCATCTGTCCATCTTCTTTTATATTCTTAGCACCTGTAACACACCCTGGTATTATGGTCAGCATACCCTTGTATTATGGGACATGGGACAATAAAACATTCAATGCAGGCAATTCAAGAGGGATGGTTTCTAGTTCATGATGATGGGATTAAATTAATGTAAGGATAACATTAGAAAAATTATACACTGCTTTCAAATTTAAATTTAAGCCTGGTCCTTGTATAAAGAGAAATGGAAGCATGTAAACAGTATCTTTGTTAATAATGGACATTGAGTGATATCTATGTATCAGTTACTCTATGAAGTACAATGAATTAATTATAAACACAACTAATTTTCATAACAATACTGATATGGGTGTTTTTGTGTTCCTGGACACAGATAAATTAAGAAAGGTAATAAAAAAGTGTCAGGTAAAGCCTGCACACAACATAATGGTGCATTCTCCTTGTGAGTTCAGAATAAGCTAATGGAATATTGTGCAATTCAATTTTCATATTTGTCTATTTGTAGTTTGCTATTGAATGCTCTTATATCACGGGGAAGATAACTTGTAAGATAATTTGGTTTGGCCTTGAAGTAGGAAACAGGAAAAGTCAGAATGAAAATTCACACTCCAAGAAGCTGGAGGAGCTGGGTATAGTAGAGCTAATAGATTAGGCATGTGCCATCATCTCTCATCTGCACTGGATGAAGGCTGAAGGCAGTGTCATGGAGAGAGTCAGAGTGCTGCCTTTCAGGTCTAACAGGATCATGTTTAAATGCAGCTCTGACACTTACTGGCAGAGTGACAAGGGATGCCCCATGATTTCAACCCTTTGCATAAAAACAAACAAACAAATAAACAAAACAAAACACCTAGTTGTAATACCTACTGACATGACAGGACACTGGAAAGATAAAATAAGATGATACATGTGACTATAAGTACAACGCCTATAATAGACTTAAGCAAACACATAAATATCACCATTAGTCACTCTGTTACAGATGAGAAACCAGAGTGGCTGATGCTGTGGGATGGCCTGTATGTCAAATTGCTCTGATTGGTCAATAAATAAAACACTGATTGGCCAGTGGCCAGGCAGGAAGTATAGGCGGGACTAACAGAGAGGAGAATTGAGAGATCAGGAAGGCGGAGGGAGACACTGCCAGCCGCTGCCATGACAAGAAGCATGTGAAGATGCCGGTAAGCACGAGCCACGTGGCAAAGTATAGATTTATAGAAATGGATTAATTTAAGATGTAAGAACTAGATAGTTAGAAGCTTGAGCCATTAGGCCAAACAGTTTAAACAATATAAGTCTCTGTGTTTACTTGGTTGGGTCTGAGCGGCTGTGGGACTGGCAGATGACAGAGATTTGTCCTGACTGTGGGCCAGGCAGGAAAACTCTAGCTACAGGCTGATGTATCATGATGTGCTCAATGAAGTTTATAGAATAAACAAAGGTGCATGTAAATGAATCTGCAATCAATGGAGAGAAGTTGCTACAGAAGTTGATGAAGGCATTGAGGTATCTCTCTTTTGTCATTTTTTCAAATGGTGGCAGCAAAGGAAATACCTTTTTTTAAAACACTTTCAGAGAATTTGTAATGCTTCCAAGCTGTCTCTTTGACCCTACATTCAGTGCCAGCCCCAATAATTTCTATGGTCTAAGTGCTTTGCCCTCTGCTTTCTCTACAACTATGGAAAACAGAGTGAGCTGATGCCAGGAACTTGTCACAACTTCATACAAGATATAAACTATAAAGAAAAAGCTAACTGACTAAAATGGAAAATGAACAATAAAAGAGTCAGTTTTCTACTTCATCTTCCATTCTCTTCCAGCAGCTAGCTCCTAATATTAAGACTCAGTGACCTTCATTCGACTTTCCGTATGATATTAAGTCTTCATGTACACATTAGTAGATGGGACTCTCACTCTCTTACAGCTAGCTAAGTTGTTGGGTTCTCAACACTTGTTTTTTGATGAGAAAACTGAGAAATGAGTCGCTGGCATGGGTAAACCCAAATCAATAATCACAAAGGGACAGAAAAAGAAACGTATTGTTTTAAAACCTACAACAGCTACTGTTACTATGAAAATGAAATCTGTATTCCTGTGTTCCTTTCAATCAATATTGGTTTCTGTTCTCTTGTCTGGCCTCAGTCAGGGAACTCATTGTCCTGATTATCATTTTCTCAGGACATGGAATTTCTTCTGAGGAAGTCACATTTTCTGTGACTTCAGGTAGGAAGGCCAATATGTAGTCAGAAAATACAGAAGTATTCATCAGCAGGTGCTGTGGGATGGTCTGTATGTCAAATTACTCTGATTGGTCAATAAATAAAACACTGATTGGCCAGTGGCTAGGCAGGAAGTATAGGCGGGACTAACAGAGAGGAGAAAAGAACAGAAAGGTGGAAGGAGACACTGCCAGCCGCTGCCATGACAAACAGCATGTGAAGATGCCGGTAAGCCACGAGCCACGTGGCAAGGTATAGATTTATGGAAATGGATTAATTTAAGATATAAGAACAGTTAGCAAGAAGCCTGCCATGGCCATACAGTTTATAAGCAATATAAGTCTCTGTGTTTACTTGGTTGGGTCTGAGCGGCTGTGGGACTGGCAGGTGACAGAGATTTGTCCTGACTGTGGGCCAGGCAGGAAAACTCTAGCTACAAGCAGGTGTGTTGGAGAGGCACTCCAGTAGGTAGAAGGGAAGATTTTCTTTAATTTCTTCTTCCTTTCTCTTTCTATTCTTCCTTCTTTCCTTCCTTCCTTCCTTCCTTCCTTCCTTCCTTCCTTCCTTCCTTCCTTCCTTCCTTTCTCCTTCTTTCTTTTCTTTCTTTCTCTCTCTCCTTCTTTCTTTCTTTCTTTCTTTCTTTCTTTCTTTCTTTCTTTCTTCTTTTTCTTTCTTTCTCTCTTTCTTTCTCCACCCTCTCTCCCTCTCTCCTTTCCCCTCCCTCCCTCCCTCCTTGCCTCCTGTTTCTTTCCTTTTCTTTTGGTGGGGTTTCAGGGTCTCACTATATAGCTTGAGTTGTCCTGGAACTAACTATGTAGACTAGAATGGTCTCAGACACAGAGATCTGCCTGTCTCAGAATGGCAGAGTTTCTATCCTAATGTTCCAGGCTCTTTTTACAGTTCTCCTCAGGTGTCTATAAATCTAAAACCTGGGTCACTGTGTAGTTCAAAGAAAGTCATCTGGGACCATAAAATTTCATGGTAATCATGATAATTTTGCTTGAAAATTATCATTGAAAGAACTAGGGAAGGCAGGCAGTCAGCCCTTAATGTGCGTTGTCTTCTTAACTTCCCAATTGAGTTTCACTGAAGAAAGCAACTGATGAGCTATGATAATCTGTACACATTATACACGTTTTTTAAGTGGCACATTGATATTTTAAGCCAAATTTTCTTGATTCTACTACAGAGGTAGTTGTCCTTAGAAGAGGAGGAATTGGTACTCTACTACCAAGTTTAGTTAATCCATGTTATTTTAATTTTTTCACTAAGGACCTTTGTATCTCTAGATTCAGGTATGGTATTAAAACAAAGATTACATCAATTGGCGGCCTTGTGTCGGGAGTTGAGAAAGACTACTGGAGAACAGAAGGATTTTGATATCAAACTGTTTCAGAGGAATTGCACTGTACACAAGGTACTATTGCAGGAAAATGTGTTTGATTCAAACCTTTATTTTGAAAAGATTTGAATTATTAAACATTAACCAGAAATATTTAATAATAGCTTTAACCCTCTTCATTTCTCTTTTCTAATTATCGAAAAAAAAAAAGCCAGCTAAACTTTACTATAGAATTATGACATTTCAAGGGATTTATGTTAAGGAAATCTGCCAAAGAATTTGAGATGCATGCTAAGTAAACAAAATGCAAAGACACAGACTGGGCACCAGACTCATCCCACACTAGTGGTCATATAAACCTCAGATTTTCTTTCCTGTTTGAATAACTTACAACCAGGTAAAGCCTTAGTATTGGTTTGCATAAACACCTTTCAGGTGAGTTCGAGGCCAGCCTGGGCTACCAAGTGAGTTCCAGGAAAGGCGCAAAGCTACACAGAGAAACCGTGTCTCAAAAAAAAACAAAAAAAAAACCAAAAAAACAAAAAAACAAACAAAAAAACAAAAACAAAAACAAAAAATACCTTTCAGATAAAGTGAAATGACATAGGCATACTTTTATCAAGTTATTGGAATTTTGCATGCCTATGCACATTGTACATAGAATAAATGAATAAATATACTCATAAGTACTTTTAGAGCACTTTAAATAATACTGCCAATGCTTAGTTATTGGTAACATTTTTAGTTCAGTAACAACTGATTTATTACCTGCATTAATTTTAATTGTGTATCTCATTACTCTACCAAAATACAGGATCACTGCTATTTCAGACCAATGTTCTTTTAAAACTATTAGTATACAACATAATCATAACCTATGCTCACAGGATCTGTCACCTGACCATATCAAGATTCTGTGCTCATTTAATACCTTTTAGTAGTCAATGGCATGGGCAGAATAAAACCCCTCATTTGTACTTTTATTAAAAGAAAAAGAGAAACTTTGACTTATTTTGTTTCTTTGGAACAACTTCAAGCTTCAATTTTCCTCACAATGCATTTGGTAATGGGCAAACCTTTCTTTCTTACATACTAATTGATTTTTGAGAATTCATATAACTGTATTTTTCAGTTATGACCAAGTCAAATGAGATATTTTGCTTGATTGATTCAATTTTATTCTTAATGGGACCATTTGAGTTTAAGAGCTGTCAGTAAAAGAGTGATTGTGATTTTTTTCAGTGTGAGTTTGGTTTCAAAATGGAATTAGATAATACATAGTGACAACAATTGTTTATGTTATAATTTAAATATTTATATAAAGAAAGTTTGTAAACAAGATGTCCAGTTTCTAGACTATCAGCCACCATTCTAAATACCCTGACACAAAGCTGAAATTACTTATTAAGTGTGGAATTTCCTGAGTCTACTTTTCAATTTTTCTTTTAAAATGAAGCTTGGATTATATACTAGTCATAACTAGCTCATGGAAAGAAGCTTATCCATATAGGTTTATAATATTATGTATTATAATTAAAGTTTCATTAAAGGGAAAGTATTTCAAGAGCATGATGCATTTACTTTGGAACAATAGATACTTAGACTGATAATAAGAGAATGAGTCAAAGATACTGAAATAAAAACATCAAATATTTCATTAATGAGCTTGTTTTTAACATGAGGACCTGGCTATAGGCGCAGAATTTCTGCCTAGACCTCTGCCTCATCAAATGTCACTTTATTTCTGATATGTCTGCATTTAATGAAAATCACTAGAGTATTTTTATGAAAACAGTTGGGAAACGATTCTGGGGATGGTTCCACTGAAGAGTCTGCCCTTCAGTAAAGCCTCTACTGGATCTGAGTATTAGCCCATTCCACACAATATTTTGCAAGCTATATTTATGTAGAGTGTTGTGGAAATATAAAGAATAATGTAAGAAATGCTGGTTCAAATAGTGAGGAACTTCTCAGCAAAAGAAAACTGGGTTATATGTTGAAAGGAGAAGCCATAGTTGAGCATGTACAGAAAAATGGAAAGATAAAAGAACATATGTAAAACCACTGGATGACTAAAACATGTGGAAGAGGCATCCTGTGGCAGACTGTGACAAAAGAGATCATTAATGTCATACTACAGTTTGGTGTTGAGAGTGAAGGATGATGATGCCAAGCATGCAGTACACTACACTTACTTATTCACATCTGGATTCCTGCTTTTAGCACAGATATTGAGTCACCACTTTTGAAGTGCATTTTGTGCTTATATATATTTTTTCCATGAAGATACTGATATACAGTTAGGTTTGAGAATAGTCTATGTTGTGTTTATAACCTATTTTTGCAAGACAGAAGTTTCACCTTGCTCTCTGTAGCTCTCTCTGGATAGAATTAGCTTCTCTGGCACCAGTTCTAAATATATTGTAATGTTCTCTACTGATGTTGTTCTCAGATTTAAGTAGATGTTTAGGAACTATAGAGAGCAGAATATAAGGATTCTTAACATTTAGTTAAGGTTCTGACTTTTTCTATTTCACTCTGCCTTGTACAATGATATGAACCAAACATGATTTGCCAAAGAGTAGGGTCATCAAGAGGAATTACTATCTCAGAGGATGTAGGACGATCAAGAATACATACACTAGATTTTATTCCTTCATAGTACATGTCTCTTTATAATATCACTTTTCATCCTTTTGGCATTTCACCATTCAGAGCAGAAAATCTCTTGAGTGTGCAATGTTATTTAAACTTATAACTCATTTCCTACCATCAACTGAAGAAATGTTTATCAATTAGATGAATAAACTACTTCCAATAATTACAGTTATGTATGTTGTCCCTGCTCAAGGCAGAGGGCACTATCTTCAACTTTGCAGACCCCAGTCTGAATAAAGGAAAGAAATAATGCAAATATTTTGTTAAAATTCAGAGTTGCATTAAGCCACCAATAGTTTTTTATTCAGTTTCTTCCTCATTGGCCTGAAGAGATTGTAGAAGCGAGGTTTTAATTCCTAGAAGTCTTTTCTCTTTGACACTGTTGAAATGAGGATGCTGAGATTTTCTAAGTTAGGGCTGTGCCCTGAGATTCCTGAGATCTTTGTGAGAGATCAAGTGATGTAAATTAATAGGCATGAGCTGCACAGAAGTCATTATGAATATATAACTCCTCAAGTAAAGCAAGGAAAAACTGTGTCTAGAATCTTCAGCATAGAATGTTCCAAATAGCATTGACAGTCTCAGTCTTGGAAAGAGTTTGGTCATGCCAAACTTTGAGACATTTTCAAGTACCAAGTACTCCTTTGACTTTATCCATCATATTTTGGGAACATCTTGATTTGTCAAGATGGAGAAATAAATACTAAGTTTTCAACAATATTTGTTTAAAAACAGCTTTGGCTGTTCTAATATAGCACCCTACCTTAAGAAGACTTTTGTTTGTTTTCATAGCTGTGACAGAATTGAGAAGTATAGAGATCACTAGACAATATCTTAGCTGATGATTCTATTACAAAATATTTGTATACAAGGTGACATAAACAGTAAACACGTTTCTCAGTCTTAAAAGAGCCAAACCTCAGATTTAAAAACTTTAGTCCCGGGGAAAGCCCCCATAATTGCTTATTAATTAACTAATCAATTAACTAATTTTCATTAAATGTCCCATTTATTTTTAAAAGTCCCAAGAAGAAAAGCTTAGTTCAAGTATTATTTGAGCAACAATGGCATTGCTCATTTTTCCCCACATTGACACTGTACATACTTAGAATGTATCTAAGGAGTCTCATGGAGACTCAAATATGAATTCCAGACTTCATAGATTTGAGGATTACCTTTCATTATCAACTGGACATAACCTAGAGTCACCTAGAAATCTCAATGAGTGATTACTTACACTGTCTTGGTCCATGGTCTGTCTATGGGAGATTGTCATAATTAAGATAATTGACATGGGAAAATTCAGCCTGGGCAAGATATTTGAATTTTATACAAATAGAAAATAAAGCTGAACACTGATGAGAAAGTCAGGATGCATGTATCACCCCTCTCTGCTCTAAGACTATGACCAGGTGTCTCAGACTCCTGTTACTGTGACTTCCATACAACATAGTCAATGACCTGAAATTGTGAGCAAAAGTAAACAATTTCTTCCACAAGTTGTTATCTGTCAGGATATTTTACTACAGCAACAGAAATGAAACCAAGACCATAGCCTTGCCAAACTTCTGTTTGCTTTGTTTTGAATAGAAACACAATGTACAGGGAAAATTCGGCCTGATTAAAGTTGGAGAAATTTATCTGAGTGTCAGAAATAACATTATAAAGCTGTGAATTCACCCCAACACCTATTATTCTTGCTTTGTGCAGTCATTGAATGCTTCCTATACTAAAATATGAACACTTCTCACAGGATTGAGCATCTGATGATACAAAGTGCATGAAGGTAGGCTAAAAATACAACTTATCCCATCCATTCCTAGTGAGCAGAGGTAGGAATCACATTCGAAAGACAAAGAGAATGAGCAGGATGTCGTGAACACATGGGAAGTTAGGTAAGATCACATTGTAATTCTTTCTTCTTTCATGTCAGGGACAGTGACCATTTCCCTAGTGACTCTGAGAAAATCAAGGTCACCAGCCTGGGATAGGCTACTGGGTTTAATTTTAGGACAAATCTGTTTTGTGTAGAGCACTTCAGTGTAAAAAGCCACACAGGCTATCTTAAAAGAGCTTTTTGAATCTGTTTGAAGTCTTTAAAAATCTTGCATATAAATGTTGACTACCTCCTAAATGTCAATCAATCTTGTTTTCCAGTTAGCTTAGAATAAAATGGTAATGAACTCGCATTTAGCCAGTGCCTTACTCAGAGTGAGAGCGTAATTAGACTTGGAAAAGACCTATTATGATATCCAATTCTATCACTCCACCCAGAGAGGACTATTTCTCCTGAGAGTTCTTTCTTACCATGCCCTGGTTAGTTTGAAACCCTCCAGCGATGAAATATTCACAGCATTTTTTAAATTATTTAATCTCAAACTTAAGGAGGAAGAACACCCATCAGGAATCAGGAAGTGTGGATTTGGTTCTTGGTTTTATCATTTATTTGTTTGTAACTCTGAGCCCAAAGCCCAGGCTTTCTAAGCTTCAATTTAGAAAGCCCTGTCAACATTTTCATATCACGAGACTGTAGTGAGAATTAAGAAAGAAAACACATGTGAGCCGACAGACACAAAGATTGCAGTGCCGGCGTCACTGGGTGGATATAATTTCTCTCATTGACAGCCTTCTAACAAGCACCCTCTCACCTCTTCTCCGCTGGCACCTCCTCCTT